>OVBX01000773.1:0-33463 GCA_900406325.1 Erucastrum elatum
GGAAGAATTTCGAGTTCCTATCTCCCTCCCTTAACCATAATACTCTGCTTTTCTGCTTCCAGAACATTTCCTCAGCCTTAAGAGCGGTGGATAGTTCCTTCAGGGCAGCAGCTATTTCCTCAGATGTAGTGTTGTCATTTGAGTATAGCTCTTCTACCTTCTCTTTGAGCTCCTCCACTTGTTGTGCTGAATTCACATTATTCTCCCTCCTCCATTGGCTTAAGGCTCTCCGACAACTAGCAATATGATCCATAATATTCGCATCTTCAGGTAAGTCCTCCGCTTTCCACCCCTCAAGGATAACCTGCCTAAGCTCCTCATTATCTAGCCATCGTTTATCAAATTTGAATTTTTTCTTCCTCCTGGCTGGCCTAATAAGAATGTCAGCAAGGATCGGACGATGATCTGATCCCCATAGCCTGAGATATTTCGCAGTAGTGTGTGGGAACTTCTCATGCCAACTCTCATTCCCCACAGCTCTATCTAGGCGGCATCTAACTGTTGCCCCTCCTGATCTCTTCCCAACCCACGAAAGCATATTCCCAGTAAATGGGAACTCCAACATGCCACAATCATTTAACATTTGTTTGAAAGGAAGGAAAGAACTATCAGATCGCCTTCTCCCTCCTTCTTTTTCACTATGATCAATTATCTCGTTAAAATCTCTAATCATGAACCAAGGTCCATTTCGAGTTGTTGAAAAACGCGTAAGACGTTCCCAAACCAGATCCCTACGTTCTAATACAGGGTCTCCATAAACAAATGTCATATAGACTTTTATTCCATCAATGACTGCCTCAATGTCAATCATTCTGTTATTTGAAAATAAAACATTAACTTGAAAATCATCCATAAAAAAAAGATCTAAACCTCCGCTGAGACCAAGTGGCTCAACAGTAAATAAACGATCAAATCCTAGGTCAGCCTGAATGTTTTACAACAGCAGCTTCCTATTCTTCGTCTCAGAAAGAAACACAAGTCCTGGGCGATGCTTCTGACACATCTCCGTAAGGCGTCGAACTGTGAGGTCGCTTCCTATCCCTCGACAGTTCCAACTGATTGTCTTCATGGATCAGCTCTTGATGAGTTTTTGGAACTCATCTCTCCATCACCTTTTGAGGGACCACCCTCCTTTCTTTTAGAATCATGGTTGTGCCGTCTCAATTTGCCCTGATCTCTAGCCGTATGAGCTCGATGAGATGAGGCTAAAAGCTTGCGTGGCGATCCTCTTCTCAGCATATCAAATTTTTTAATGTGATGTCCACTTGATCTAGACGAACGTGTGCCATGTCTTCCACTAGAAACTTTAGCTCCACTTGTAGCCATATCCTTTAGCTCTTCACGCCTCTCTCTTTTATTCTCCATCTCCTTTAGCTCCCACCCAAGAAGATCATCATCCTCACCACCACAATCAATCATCTTCTCATCCTGTTGTTCCTCCATATCCATGTCCTTCAAAGCCTCAATAACTTGATTATCTCCCTCATCTTTATGAAGGTCCGAAAAGGATAGGGCTCGTGTGAGTTCAACCGCGCGTTTTGTTACGTTTCCTTCCATCTCACGCTCCATACGGGATGGCGTTACAATCCTGCTTGCTAACCTTTTCCCGCTATTACTTGTGCCAGGTCTGTTCTCTTGCTAAACATGTACCTCAGTCATGGCATCAGTTCCCACATCAGATGTTTGTTCATATGAAACAATAACACCACTTTTCCCCTGTACCTCTTGATCATTCTTCTGATTCATGTTTAAACCTTCCACTGGTTTCTTAGCGTTCCCCGCTTTCTCACGCCAAGTGTGCGTGCTCGGACGGTCATATGGACCATTCAAAACTCGTGTTCCTCTGTAACGGTTGTTCCTGTAGTCATTGTGTCCTCTTATGATCCTGTCTTTATGTGAACCTCCTGCATCATAAGAGTGAGATTCCCTGAGCGTGCGGTTCTTCTCCATTGCACCACTTCGCTGCGAAGTTATCTGATTACGGAGATGCTCTGCTTCCTTTTGTTGAGAACTATGGTTCTGTGCCTGATAGACCCTGCTTCCTCTCTGTACAGGTTGGCTCTGTTGCTGATTCCCTGGGAGTTGCATCCTTGCGAAGACACCAGATTTTTCTTGTTCTGTTTGCATTCTCAAGCGTAGTGTAGTAGTTGGGCAGTACTCCTTCTCATGTGTGAGCATTCCACAAGTAGAACAATGCTTAAAGAGCATCTCATACTTGATCTCAATGGTTACCTCATCCCCATCCTTTGATTCCACCTTTCTTGAAAACTTAAAAGGTTTACGAGAATCCATATCAACAAGCATACGACCCTCCACAAGCTCGACAGAACCGTCATGAACCTTTCCAAGCCTTGCTCCTATGCTTTCCAAATTTATCACTGTCCAGAGATGCAGGGGAAGTCCAACTACTCGAACACGGAACGGGATAATCCAGGGGTACTCATCGTGCGTTATGGGCTCCCAACGTACCATGACGAACATACAGAAATTGAAATGGAAGGGACCTTGTCTAAGAACAAATTGGAGATCCTCCTCTGTTGTGAAGTTTATAAGAAACTTCCCATTTCCCAAATCATTTGCTGTAACTCTATCTTCTAATCCCCATTAAGCCGGCATTTTTTGAAGCAGCTTTTCCACGTTTTGCTTTTTCGGATTAAGAATCTTCCCAATCAACGTGAGCCTAAACTCATTGACAAGGAGTGAATCATCTTGATCCGTTAACTTAATTGGCGCATCATCATCCTCCTCCATAATACCTTTCCCTTTATTATCCACCAAACGACTGGAATTGTGTCTGTAAAACGACCCCATACAAAGATATGTGGGTTTGATCTTCGTCCCAATGAAGACAAAACAGAGCACACGAGCGGAGCAGAGAGGAGTGGATGGGTGATGATGAAAGCGTTGATGTAATCTCACGCCAAGGAACGTGATGATTAAAAGGAGATCGAAGTCTCAATGGAAACCTCGATCTGAAGCTCACCCGTATCAAATCAAGCCATCGCTGGCTCTTACGTGCTCGAGACGACAACGATCGTTCGAGAGATCATACAAAGACAAAGACTGTGGAGATCCTCTAGCAGTAGAACAGTGTTCAGGAACAGGGATCGGCCGCCGTGTTGAGGGAAACTGCAACTTTGTCGCTGGATCAGGAGATCGCCATTGGAATCGCCTCAGCTGCGGCTAGGGTTTTTTTATTAAGTGCTTATCGCAGTTTATTTTTATTTATCTTGGTTTAGGTCTTATTTTTTACCTTTTCAATGATTTTTTATTTGTTCCATGATTTGCTCTTATTATTAGAGATTAAGATTTTAAAGTTTAATAAAATAATGTAAAAATAATTAGCTTTCTATTAACATAAATTTTATTTCTAATTCTTTTTGCACTTAATCAGATATTTTTATTTTTCAAAATTTTCCAAAGAAAAAAAATAATGGTATGTAACACCGACAGGGCAAATTCGGAACCTTAAAAAATCGGAACCTAAATTTAGCAAAGTTAAAATTAGCAATGTAGGACCATGAGACTTGTTCAAAAATCCTGAATGTATGGTAATTTTCCGTTTAAACTCACCTCCAAAGAAGAGACGATACACTTCTCCCCTCTCTACTCCATCCAAGAATTCGAACATGGCTAAACTAGTCGAGACATTTCCTTGTGTTCCATCCACAGAACGAGGTCGAGGCATTTTGATCTCCGGAGACCCTAAAACAGATACCATTCTCTACTGCAACGGCCGCTCCGTCTTGATCCGGAACCTCCAGCGACCTCAAGATGTCGAAGTATACGGAGAGCATGGCTATGCTGCTACCGTGGCACGTTACTCACCAAACGGCGAGTGGATCGCTTCGGCTGATGTCTCTGGTACGGTTCGAGTTTGGGGAACTCACAATGGGTTCGTGCTTAAGAACGAGTTCAGGGTCCTTGCTGGTCGGGTCGATGATCTCCAGTGGTCCTCCGATTGTCTTCGGATTGTTGCTTCCGGGGATGGCAAGGGCAAGTCGCTTGTTCGAGCCTTCGCGTGAGTTCTCCTCCACTTACTTCTTTTCTTTTTGTATATGATTTTGAGTTTCTTGGCTGACAAGTTAGGTCTTATCTTTGTTTATTTCCATGATGAGTTCCACATTGTATTCGCATAAGTGTTTCTGATATTGTATTACATCTAATTATCTCTTGGATGACTGATTCCATGTTGATTCCTATGGATCTTAGTGGGCCTAAGACCAATAATGTCAAGCCCACTACGATCCATAATTCCTAGACTAAATTTCGAGTATTACTCTTTTCTTTTGAATATATTTTTAGGTTTCTTGGCTAACAAGTTAGGTCTTAGCTTTGTTAATTTCCATGATGAATTCCACACTGTATACGTATGTGTTTTTGATGTTCTATCACCTGGAATGATCTCTTGGATCACGCCATTTTCTTGACGAATTCCGCAATCTAGCCTTGATCAATTTGCATTTGTGATCTGATACATTAATGTCCATTACATGTAGATGGGACTCTGGCAACACGATGGGAGATTTTGATGGACATTCTCGTAGGGTTCTAAGTTGTGCCTTCAAACCAACGAGACCTTTTCGAATCGCTACATGTGGAGAAGATTTCTTGGTCAACTTTTACGATGGACCACCTTTTAAGTTTCACTCTTCTCACAGGCAAGTTTCTCTCTGGTCAATGATATGAATCATATGATATGTTGATTTTTTGAGTTATAACCAGAAGACACATGTTTGTGTGTTTGAGATGTTTCTTAACTAATGGGATCTGTTCTCTGAGTTTTCTCATTCACAGGGAGCATTCCAACTTTGTCAACTGCATCAGATATGCACCTGACGGTAGTAAGTTCATCACCGTAAGCTCAGATAAAAAGGGTATGATTTACGACGGTAAAACAGGAGACAAGATTGGTGAATTAGCCTCAGAAGATGGTCACAAAGGCAGCATCTACGCCGTTAGCTGGAGTCCAGACAGCAAACGGGTAATGTTATGACATCAACGTTTGCCAGACTCTGCACATTCTTGCAATGTTACTGACTTTGGTGAGTTATTTTGTTAGGTGCTTACTGTCTCTGCTGATAAGTCTGCCAAGATATGGGAAATATCTGAAGATGGAACTGTTGGTTCTGTAATAAAAACATTAACGTTCACAGAATCTGGTGGAGCAGAAGACATGCTTGTGGGATGCCTTTGGCAAAACAATCATCTCATTACAGTGTCTCTTGGCGGTACCATGTCTTTATTCTCTGCAGATGATATGGATAAGCCTCCGTTGCTGTTATCTGGACATCTAAAGAACGTCACTTCTTTGGCTGTTCTTGGGGATAACCAGAAGACGATTCTGTCTTGTAGCTATGATGGTCTTATAGTCAAGTGGTTACAAGGGGTAGGTTACAGTTGCAAGTTGCAAATGAAAGATAACACCAAGATCAAGAGACTAGCAGCTACTGGATCTAACATTCTCTTAACCGGTTTTGATAACAAGGTACTAACATTATTATTATTATTTGGATTGTGTTTTGAGTCAGTTACATTATATATGAATCTTTCAAGTTCTTGACAGGTCTGGAGAATGCCTTTAACTGACAACGGATTCGGAGATGCAGATCATGTTGATATTGGCCACCAACCTTTGGACATAAGCATAGCTGTTGATTCACCAGAGTACACAACACTAGTCTCTTTTGAGTCTGGAGTTGTGTTGCTCAATGGTCTGAACATTTTGAGCAAGATTGATCTTGGTTTTGTGGTGTCAGCTTCTGTGATCTCACCTGACGGTAAAGAAGCTATTGTAGGAGGACAAGACGGTAAGTTACACATGTACTCAGTCTCAGAGGACAACAGCCTCAAAGAAGAATCTGTGTTGGAGAAACACAGAGGTGCTGTGACAGTGATACGCTACTCTCCTGATTTAACAATGTTTGCTTCTGGTGACGCCAACCGCGAAGCTGTTGTCTGGGATCGCGAGACCAAACAGGTAACAACAATCATATGTTATGATATCGGAAGTTGGAAGGAATTTTAAGTAATATATAAGATATACCATGTCAATCCACTTATCCCCAATTTATTTTAGTTAGAAACACATCTTACTTAATATATGCGTTTGCTTGTTGTGCAGTACCAAATCATTGGTTGAGCTAATCTAGGAGGGTTGGTTTTATGTTTTGCAGGTGAAGCTAAACAACATGCTGTTCCACACAGCTCGTATAAACAGTTTGGCATGGTCACCAAACAACAAGATGGTAGCTACTGGGTCTGTAGACACTAACGTCATTGTATATGAAGTGGACAAGCCAGCTTCGAGTCGCATAACCGTTAGACACGCTCACCTCGGTGGAGTTAACGCAGTCGCCTTTGTTGATGAATGCACCGTAGCAAGTTCCGGTGAAGATGCTTCGGTTCGCATGTGGCATATTGATCCTCAATAACCCAAACCAAACTTCTTATTACATCTTTTCAGTACCATCCTTCAAAGTTGTAGTCTCTATTTTAAATCAGAACAGTCTCTTGTTCGTATGACTGCATTAAGCTAAGTATCTTATTAAGAAATGTCACGGGTCAAAATCTAGCTTATCTATAGTCATGTGTTCAGGTAACGGAATTTTATATTTTTGAGTTTTTGGCTTCAACTTATAGGCACCATTTAGATTTTATATTTGTCCAGATCAGTCATGTTAATAATACTTTGGGTTAATTAGTAGATTATATAATTTTTTCTAAGATCTATTTTAGATTCATCTCCACTCCCTGCAATTAACAAGTGAGAATAGAGGAAAGTGGGCACTTGAGGTTTTAGATTTTAATAAAAAGAGTGTTCTTCTTACAATCTCTGCCTTAAACCCATGTACGACCCATCTAAGTTCATTAGACTTCTTCAACTCTTTGACGTGGACACTTTTGTCATCTCATAAGAAACAAAGTAGAAACTAATATTGACTGCATAATCACGAGTTATTAGATGACAAAAAAAATCACGAATTATTAAAGATCTAGGTGAAGAAAAAGTCTAATGCAGTGACTTCAAAATAAATTGTGAACTGGGAACATTGAACATTGCCTGAAAGCTGAGAAACAAACAACTGCAAAACTCAAAAATGGTAACGCCAGGATTGACGTCTGAAGATTCGGATCCAACCAAACTCGAAATAGACTATTTGATTATACTAATAACCGAATTAGTTTTCTAATCAGACAAGTAAATTAGATAATAATATATAAGAGCCGCCAATTGGGAGAGAGTCAAAATACCCAACGGTAGGGGACGTGGCATCTGGTCCAAACATCCTCGTATCTTGCGTTAGCTTGCAGATGGCCCTTTTTGTTTCTTTTTTACATCAATTATGCTAATAATATTTAAATCAACATAAGAGTTTCGTTTTTAATTGATGTATTGTATAATTTTGCTTATAAGTTTGAAGAAAATTGATATAGTAATCTGATCAGTGACTAAGGCTTCGAATGGTAACTGCGGTTTGAACGATGTCCCGGTTTAATTGCGGTGCGGTTTTAACAGTTATAAAAATATATAGATATGTGATATATGTAAAAAAAAATATATTACTGTTAACTGCGGTGCGGGACGGGACGCCGTTTACCATTCGAAGCTAAGGCTTCGAATGTTTCGTTCCGCACCGCTCCGCACCGCAGTTAACAGTAACAAAAATCTATATATATACCATATAGCTATACGTTATTATAACTGTAAAAACTGTACCACGGTTGAACCGCTCGTTCCGCACCGCTCAAATCGCAGTTACCATTCGGAGCCTAATTGATGAGGACTTTGTACGACAAATAAGCATTGAATTGTACCCTCAATTCTCCCATTAGTTTGTTTAAACATTTGGTTATTACAGTTAAGATATGATTGCAAGCGCATTATTAGAAAAAGGTCACCGACTTTGTACGCTTTTTCAGGTGCAGTCACATAAACAAATAGGAGGTAAAATCAATTCTGTTGTAGAAAAGGAATATAATATATGCTATCAATATATAGAAAAGAGCAACAAATATATGCATTGGCACATCATGTGCAGTAGTACTAATTAATGGAGGCTCCGCAATTTCATTTCATTTTCCAAAATGCCGCGTTTCCCAAATCAACAAGCTAACAAGTTAGCGTACCGTAGAAGGTTTCACAATGCATCGACTGTACACCTTGTCAATCTTTGTCATCAACTTCCCTTTATCATCATTCATTAACATATCGTAATAACTTAATACGAATACATATTTTATAAAAAAAAACTTAATACGAATATAATTTTTATAAAAATAAAACTTAATACGAATATATCATCAACTGATTACATATTGAATCGATATCATCTATTGATCTTATAGACAAAACATAGGTCTTTTCTTTTGGAGCACATGACAAAAAGACGAGTATGAAGATTTTGAATAGAATCACCGATCTCTTGATAGAGAGTTAAGAAATAAAAATGACGTGGAAGCAAAGAAAAGTGGGTCCTTCTACTCAGCAAATTGATGAGATTGGCAAGTGGTGGCAACGCGCTATTCAATAATCATATAATATGTCTTTATTTTATCCAAATAATAATTTAATTATAAATACAGAATATGTCTCCAACCAACAACAACTATCTCCTCCTCAAACATTCCAAACTCACATAAAACACTTTAATAACAAACCGATCTCAACAATGGAAGCTACACTCATCTCTTCGTCGGCTTCAGTTTCTCCACTCCGGTTCCATCCATTGGTGCTTTCCCCGAACAAAACGATGATGATAAAGAAGAAGAAGATGAGCGTTTCTGCAGCTGGGTCTTCAGGAAAGGACCATTACTACGGAGGAGGGAGACTGGTGGACGAGAACATGATCGTTCTGAGGAAACGCATCCACGAGATGAAGATGGTTGAGCGAAACTACGAGCCTCCTTCTCACTGGATGGATTGGGAGAAGCGTTTCTACAGCAGCTACGATTCTGTGATTTGCGAATACGTTGGTCTTCTCCAGAGTTTCCTTATGAACTCTCGCCCCACCGTTGCAATCGTAACGATGCTTCTCCTTATCGTTAGTGTTCCAGTTTCCTCCTCTGTTTTAGCCTTTCGTCTCCTTGACCTCCTCCAATGGGTTCTCGCTGCCGCAACATCCGGCAACGTGGGCTGATCTGCTCGGCCATTTCATTCTTTCCTTCTACCTGCCTACGCTTTTTAAAAAAATACATAAATATTGGCTATGTATATTGTATATACACATATTCTTTTGATTATATACCTGATTTTTTACTTTAGCTATACGGTTTATGTTTAAAATTCGTGTTACTAATTTATTCCTTTTTTGTAAATTTCTTATCCTTATATTTTAAAGTAACACAAAAAGGATATCATAATATGTTATGATTACACAAACATTTACTATGTTAATGGAGTTTAACTTTGGTTATCATGTTTGTTTGTCCATGTTACAATCATTTTGTTGATCTGATTTGTTTCCCCTTAAAGAAGTGGACAATGAATGGAGCGGCGTCTCCGGTTTTGTCTCTATTGGCCCAACAAGGTTTTACGATTATTTTATTAATTTACATAAATGATCTTTTGTTAGATTGTATAAATATCTCCTGTATAAATATTTAATCAAATATTATATTATACTATCTTATTAAATAAAACTTGGTTTTCAAAATTACTAATTAACACGATCGCAACACATGGTAATTTATTATTTAAGATTATGACATGTGTCAAAAAATTGTCCAAAAAAACATATTTAAAACATATTTTTTCTCTTTAAATATTTCAATGCTCATAATACTAATGTTCCTTTATTAAATACATAATCAAAAAGGTTAAAAAAATAAATAATCTAATATTATTATAAATCTTTTTAAGTTATTATTAAAATAAAACGATTTTTAATAATATAATGATTTTTAATAAAATAAAACATTTTTTTTCAGAAAAGTCATAGTAATTTTAATTATAGCAAAAACTATTTCAAAACCGAATTGTATTTATCCTTTTTAAAATATAAAACTAAAAAAATGGAAAAGGCTAATGTATGTTAATTGTCCTTTATAATAAAGAAAAGATAATTGTAAAAAAAATAATCTTTTCCCTTTTTAAAATATTTTTACTCTCATAGTGCTAATTTCCTTTATTAAAATCTAATTAAAAAGTTCAACACGAGAAAAGAAATATTAGATGGTAATTATCCTTTAAAAAAACTTAAAACCAAAAAAATATCAAAGACTGATTAATGTTAATTTTCCTTCATTAAAATCCAAATTAAAAAGATCATAACCCAAAAAGAATTATGATTATTCACATTTATATATATACGAACTAAGATCTCTCATATTTTATCATCAAGCATAATTATTGATTCAAGAAAAATATAAGGTGGAGTTCAGTATTCTTTTCTTTTTATCGTTATAAAGTTATGGTTGATCGTTGTCATGATTATTATTTGATCGTTGTCATGTTTCTGAGTTCTGTCTTTTTTTATCGAAACTTCTTAGTTCTGTGACATAGCGATACATTTAAAGTTACTGACACCACACCATAGCATAGCTGTCACATAGCAATAAGTTTTAATTTCACTATTATGGTTTCTTAAGTGTGTTTGTCCTATTATTATTTTCTAACCGAAGTTATAATTTAATTTGTTACCAGGAATTATCAAGTAATGATGGCTTCATAAAGTTATTTAACGCTATATCAGTTAAATAAAAAAAACGTCGAACTGTGGTACGTCTTACTTGAAAGTGGGAAGCAAGAACAAAAATAATGAGTTATAGGAATGAATTTTCTTCTATTTGATGAGAAGGTAAATATTTGTATTTTAATTTTAAAAAATCTTATATAGTTTTATTATTAAATATAATTTGTTTATTATATAGGAAAATAATATTCAAGGTTGTGTACAACGTTCTCTAATTGAAAAGTTTGGAGATGGATTACATGAAGGAACCGTTATTGAAATATGCAATTTAATATGCAATATTGCAAAAACTACAAAGTCTCATATCGTAAACTTCAAATAAGATTGACTGATAGAACGTCAGTTGCATGTGTGGTTCAACAATTACCTCAGATACCGCTTGAAAAATTTCGATTTCGAAATTATGAAGATTTAGTTCAACTGCAAGATTCTACAGACGATTTATATGGTAATATTCATATTCTTATATATAATAACATTTTATTTTCTGTAATTGTAGCAATTTGATTGTTGAAAATTGTATGTTTCAGACAATTGATTGGATATTTTTAAATATTATTAATTGAAATAACATTATTATTTAACATGATTTCGTTACAGATGTGATCGGATATATCAAGAAAATGGAGAAAACGAATGTTCGTAGTCAGACTAAACATGTCCTCCGAAGAGTTATTCTAACTTTATTGTTATGATGGTATATTTCAGCTCCAAATCTATTAATCAATTTCAATTTTTTTTTTATTTCTCTTTTATAAATATTCTATCTTAAACAGTGGAATAGAAATACAAGCAACACTATGGGCTGAACAAACAGAACTATCTTAAGATAAATATTGTGGTCACGAAGTAAGCAAGGACATGCCCTCTTAGCTCTGCAACTAGCTCCGATGGTCTTAGAAACAAACACCTACCTAAAGGGGACATACATCAGAAACTACTCTATCACAAGCCTGGGGACCAGACAAAAAGATCACATAATAACAGGAGAAACCACAAATGAGGAGTAAATGATAAAAACAGAAGGATCAATATATACAAGTTTTACTTGCTCTCAGCCTAAACTCAAACTAAAAAGAGGAGCTTTTTATTGGATAAAAAGAGCTTTTACACTTTACCCTAAGTTTGATTCCAAAACAGAGATCATGAATGGTTGCAGACACGTCTCGCGATTGTCATACATATTGCACAGTGCGACATTTTCGAGTTAGGGATTTGGAATTGGAAACGGAGGTCACAGTTCCCAGGGAGGTGGTTGTCAGAGACCAGCGAAGTTGTAGACGTAGCGGGAGTTGAGGTATACTTTTGAAATGGAGACGAACACGACGAAGAAGACGAAAAGATAAACAAGATCCTACGGTGAAAACAAGAAATGCATAAACCAATGAAAAAAAAATCGGTTTTAGGACAGGGAGAGATTAACTATCTTAGAATGAAAAATAATCTTTAACAAATAATAAAAATCGAAAATAAAAATATATACAAAGATAATAAAAATTATTTTTTAATAAATAATTATAAATAATAAGTAATTTTCATTTTTAAAATCTAAAGCAAAATATATTTGCAAAATCAATATGATAATAATTTTCTTTTTGATATTGTGACATGTGTAAGAATATTTCATGGATATAATATATATACTATGAAACTAAAAAATGAATTTCTGAAACAAATAATTTTTAAAACAAATAATTTCAAAATTATTTAATGTTAAATATAAATTTTAAAGTTATTTAGTATTATTTTTTTAGATATTCCTTTTTAAAATCCTAAAGAAAAAATATGTTAAATAATTTTGACTGTTAAATATTAAACTTTTAAAAATAATATCCCATTGTAATTTTCTTTTTACAAATTCTACATGTATTAAAATATCTCATTTTTAAGAAAACGAAAATTAAATATTATTTAATACTATTTTCTCTATTTTTTTCTTTAGTCAAAATTTTCCAATTCTATAATTGTAAAAATAATCAATAATTTTTTTCAATTTTTTAAAAATATAATGAAAAATCAACACTAGATGACATTAACATAAAATTATAGATTTGCAATGATATTGCCAAGTTGACAAGATTGTAAGATTGCAACAAACTATATTAATCTGACAACGGACAAATCCAATTCTAGACTATTGGTAATATTATTTGAGTTTCTAATTTGATTGGGCTAGGTTATGGCAAACTAAAACTATTTATGGTTATAATTTTTTGTCCTTTCACTTAATTATAATGAAATAAATATCAAAAATAATAATTATTAATAAAAACAAAAACATTATTGACTATTTTAAAACATGAAGCAGAAAAATCATAAATTATATCAGAATAGGTTCTTAATTCAAAAATGTGTCTCATAACATACACATAAATTCTAAAATTGATGTAAGAAAATTTCTCATTCTTTTATGTTTTCATAAAATAAAAAAAATCAAACAAAACCCGTGCAACGCACGGATTTGTATCTAGTATTATATTATACTATTGTTTGAGAATTGATTTTGCTGATTTGTGACAGTCTCCATGATTTTAAGTTTAATTAAATGCTCAAAAATTAATTATAATAATACATTTTAGTGAGTGGCTAATAATTTATAATTATCTTGAAAATAATTAAAAAATTTTAACGATTATATCATAGTTAAATTATACTGTATTTACTTAAATAATGCTATATTATTATATATATGTTTATATTATTTTTGGTTCAGTAATATTAAACCCGACTCTGTTTTAATATGTATATATATATATATAAACAAATTCAATCATCCATCTTTTAAGATAAATTTATTAGAGCAATAAAAATGACTCATTGTAATTTCTGAAAAAAACTAGGCAAAGAATTCATATGAATGTTATTTGCAAACTAATTTTCGCATTCACGTTAAAAGTTAGAGTGTTTAAAGTCTTTATTATTATTAATTAAATAACTATATTTGATTTGTTAAAATATAATTACCCACAAATTATTTTTAATTAATTTTATAATGATCATCATCAGATTATATAATATGTTATTCAAAAAAATTACATCATAATAATCATGGGCCTATTAGTTATTATTTTGTTATTCTATGGATTTAGTATAATTAATTACTGTGTTTGTGGCCATGACTCTTAACAATGTTTTATTATCGTTGAGCTTAAGACATCTTCCCTACCAGATATTCATAATCTTTATTATTTAAGGATAATGAATCATTTTTTTTTATTGATGAATAATTTTTTTAGGATTACAAATTCCAATTTATCAATCTTTTTTTAAGAATAATGGTTTTTTTGAAGAAAAAAAAGAGAGTTAAATCCTCGCGTTTGAATAGAGTGAAATTGAAGATCTGAATATAAAACAGAATGCAAACTTTATTTAATTGAAGATCTGAATATAAAACAAAATGCAAACATAGTTTAACAAAATTCAAAAGTACTGGAAGCAAATTGCAGAAATTGAAACACAAAACAGAAAAGAAACAGCGCACCCGCCCTCGTCACTCTTCTAAATCAATGGATCTAGATTCTGAAATGACCATGAATCAGCTCCATAATCCTCTCTACAGAGGCTTCACGGTGGGAACGAAACATAGTGAACCTGGACCCACTATTCTGATCATGTAGTCCGATTACAGAAGACCACGACGGCTTGAACTGATAAAGATCACGACCTACATTGCACCACCCTGGAATCACACCCATGACTCCCCATGTGTTCGCTCTCATGTCGTAGCCATAAATTACATCCTTTATTTTATCCTTCGCCCTCACCAATACATGTCTACCATCAAAACCCTCCACGTACCAGCACAATAGCATTATTTGGTGCACCGGCTCGTTCTTGATCCGCCTCGTGAGGACCCATTTAGGATCAGTGAAGATATTCTCGAGGGCGTAAAGGTAAACCAGTTCCTTTGTTGCGGATATCAATGTCAGATACTCATCGCCAGCACCGAGCAATAGTTGCGCTCCCACTTGCTGTTCGAATCTGGTTGGAATCAGACGTGCTTTCTCTGTTTCGGGATTGAAAGCTATAACGCTTCCGTTGCTTCTCAACCAGTAGAGACCTCCTTGGAAGTAAACCGGCTTCATATCCCTCCTCAGATCGCTTGAGAGACAAGTAATGATGGTTTTTGATATTTTCCATGAATTCCCTGCGTTAATATGAAATCCATACCTGGTCTCACCTCTATTTGGACTAGCGAACTCGGTTATGAGGACGATTTTGAACCTTTGGGTGGTTTTGTCGATTTGATCAACCGCAAACCCGATGCTTTTCTTTGATTCCAAATAACAGTAATCAATGAACCGGTACTTCTTCGTGAGGGGATTGGCTACGCAAAAACCTCCATGAACGTAGATTAGGATAAGGCCAGAACAGCAACCAAGGATGAAGCATATGGCCTCTGAGGGACCCGTGCTACTGAATGGCCTAATATCACCAACAGGGTGGAAACATGCCATGTTGGAGCCACCTACCGCAATGTGAAGCAAATTGGATCCGGTCTGAGACCAGTATAGAGATTTGAAACTTGGATCTTTGGTTATTTTTTCCATAGATTTATTCGTGCATCGCATCATCACAAAAGCGTTGGGATCTAACTTTAAGAGAATCTCCTGTTGAAGATTCGGAGGTAAGTTATTCATGACTGGAGAAATAGATTTTATGCTTAATTTTTTGATGATTTGCTCTTGTTTTTGCTTTAGCTATGTATTAAGTGTATGTATATATATTGTTTACAAAAAATCTATTTTAGAAATAAAATCATTAAAAGACTCAGAAATTAGTAGATATCTTAACAATCCTTAAATCATATTAACTCATATTGTTGACTATCTAGTCAGTATTAACTGATTTAACCGCCGTTTATTATAAACAGACGGTAACTAAAATGTAGTCGTATGAATGTTTCTTCTATTTTTATTTTCAGTGTATATGAATTTATTTTATATGGAATGAAATCAGAATCGAAAATTAAAAAGGCATTTGAATATTTTGTATTTTAAATAGTGTTGTTTTGACTACCGTCACAATTAACGATCGTTAAATAATATTTAATATTTAGAATAAAATCTAATTTATGGTCAACATAAGACTGTATACTTTTGAATTACCAAAAAGTATGTGTGTGGATAGAAATGTAATAATAGTTCACTGTTGTAAATGGCTGTCATTTCAACACAATTTGACAAGATAATTAGTTGCATCTATGATTTTGGGTATCCGCATCTAATCTATTAAAATAGAAGTACAAATTGTACTTCAACCTAAGAATTGCTCAATATTTACCAAAATATGCCATTGGGATTAAAACTCAACATTTTGCTTCTTAAATAAACCGAAAATCACCGAATGCTTAATTATTATTACACCGTTAAGAAACCAAACCATTACTTAACCACAGTATATCACTTTCTTAAAATTCGTTCTATACATTTACTAACGCACATACGTTTTTTGTCTTATTACTAAACCTTCAATTGATTTTCATTTCTCTCCTTCACCATGTCTTTGCCTGAGCTTTTCGATATGTCCCTTCTGCCCTCTGCCCCCTCTGTTTTTCTATGAAGAGTTGTTGGTCAATTTATCAGAACTGAGACAATCAAGTGATTCAGGCCCGGTTCAAACTTTTAAAGGCCCGGTGCAAAAAGAAAAAAAAAAATCTAATAGTCTATCTTTATAGTTAGAATTTTATAAAATTTGGGCTTTTTTTAAACATTTTTTTCTGAAATTAGGACCTTAAAATCCCCTAATTTTTTTTGAAAATAATTGTTTGATCCTGTGCTCTTGCTCCATCAGCACTACCCTAGAGCCGGGCCTGCAAGTGAATAGGAGTTGTGTAATTACAATTTGTCTACGATCTTCATATTAAATCAGAACAGAAATTATGATTCCAATTTGTTGACTCTTACCATTCTTGGAGCTAAATCTCTTGATTTCTGTTTCATCTTAGTTAGATCATCGTAGCTACGATATTAAACATAAAATTATAGATAAGAATTACCTTTGCAGTTTGCATTGAAAAAGTATCTGACATCGAATAAGTACTTATCCGAACCATTACTTGCAACTCGTGACCAAACACAAGCTTTGGTTGATTCTTTACCCATCGGTGACTTTATACAAGGTACGGGTTCTATCTATCAGAGATAAGGGTCTTTGTATTCAAAACCCTTGAACGTGTTTAAAAAATCAGAACATAGATACTACCTTAGAACAACTAATTGAAACAAAGAAAGTTTAACAGAAATTTATTTACCTTGCATGTATGCCATGATCTTCAGTAGTAAACAGTAGATTAATATTCTGTCGTCCTTTTTGTGAAAAATCCAAAGGCATTTAGGAAGATCTCGCCAGAACAATACACGGCACCGACAAAGATATCGGTAGGAGAAACAGTTGTTTCTATGGGATACTTTTTTTTATCAAACCTATGGGATACTAAAAATCGTAGAACAAAGACATGTTTCTGTTTTTTCCTGGAAAAAATATATTGGCTTTGATTTGTCTTTCAGGTCAACTATTTTCTTGGTTACAAATGATAAAACTTTAAAATTCATAATCTGGCCCAAATCAATTCATTTAATTAGGCTTTATTAATATATTTACTATATATATATATAAATATATATTACACTCCAATTTGTTTTACAGTTTCTATCAATTGTTTTCTTTTTTTAAAGCTATATAAATATAAATTTTAAATAAGTTTTAAATGAAAATTTTAGATTTTCTTATTTAATAAAACTATAAAATCTCTACTAAATGCTCTAATATTTTACACTTTATGTTTAGTTTACCAAAGAAAAAAACAAAATATAATATAAGAACAATACAACATCATAGTTTACAAATCTACACTAAACAATATAAACAAGATACATCAATGTATAATCTCAATAACACAAGAAACTAATAGCATTAATGTTTTTAAAATTACCAAAAACATTTAATTACATCGAATCATTCACCCGTGCGGGCGCACGGATCAAAAGCTAGTTGTTATTGATGCTAAATTAATTACATGTTTGAAATAAAGAACATTTTGACTAAATGAAAAATGACATTTTTCATCAAAGTTTGCTAAAAGTTATTAAAATGTTCTTTTGTAGTTTTGTTTTGCTCTTTTATTTTGTTGCTTCATAAAAAAATAACTTCAGAAGAGTTTTATTGTTTTTATATTGAATAGATAATAATGAGATATTGACTTTTGAGGTGGTTTAATAACATTTATCAACTCAGACTATGTTCGACACCATAGTTCCGTGAGCCATTGGATTAAAACAAAAGTAGTTTTAAAAGTTTTTTTAAAAAAACATATATAAACTACATGTTAAATTCATTAACCAGATTAGAACAATGCCATCCTCAAATACCCGCCCCTTCTGCTTCTATTTACTTAGCCATCAAAAATGTAAAAGCTATTTTATGCTCTCAATCACTAAGGGGGGTGTATTCAACTGATAGTTTTAGGTGATTTGTATTAAAATGACAAATCCACTGTTATTGAAACATGAATTTCAAAAACTCATTTAAAATCCACTGTTATTGAACTTGACATTTTGTAAAGTACTCTGAAATCCACTGTTATTGAAAATATTTTAACTTGTGGAGTTTTAAAGTTATTAGGTGATTTTAGGGTGTTTGAGTGGAGTTTCTTAGTTAAAAAAGTTGAAACACAAATCCCATAGTTTTAGGTGATATTCTAGAGTGTTTTAACAAAAACCACCTAAATCTCTGCAACTTACTGAAATCATCTGAAATTCTATTAAAAATCAAATCACCTCAAATGTTCATTCGAATACACCCCCCTAAATTTCTATGTTCTAAAAATTCTATATAATTTTTCATTGCGAACTTAGGCCTAGAACAACCCCTTGACTTCCTCATGGACTCAAACAACTTTGTCTACTCAAATTCTTTTGGTTGGTCCATTTGTATAAGAGATTGAAAGATTTTCATTGTCTTGAACATTAGTTTTGTTGCTTCCTCTTCATTAGTTTTGTTTCTCTTTCAGTCGACTTTCTCTAGTTGTGTCACATTTCTAAAGTTAGATCACAAAACTTAATCCAATCACAAATTTTAGAGATGTGTTTATAATCACAAGGCTTTAGGTTATCATCTTTCTCATTTAGTACTATAACAGAAGAATACAATAAATGTCTTACCATGACTCTGCACTTGTTAGCTTTCAAGTCCTCCTGACAAACCAAATACTCCTTCGTCTCCTCAAACATTAAACAATTGTCTTCACTACAATGTTCCAATAAATCAGTCCATTTCGTCTACTTCACTAGGATCCACTTGGGATCGGCGAATATTTGATTGAATGCACAACATAAACTACGTCTACCGTCGGCCATAGCAGTGTTTGTTTATTAGCAACGGTGGCCAAAAACATTTTCACACTCAGTTCTTGAGGGAATTTGATGGAATCAGCCATGCTTGTTATGTATCGTGATTGAGAGCTACAATGCTTCCCCGTTTCTCAGAGAAGATATCTCAGCGAAGAGGTCTATTGACATAAATAGTTGCATACACTAATATAAACTACTCGAGAGGCAATTATCTGTAGATTTTCATATTCCTCTGGTTGTGTACAATGTAACTGTTTAGGAGAAAATAATTCATTTTTTTTATATTGGCAAAGACATCCAAAAAACATGTACAACTTTTAAAGGATATATAGAATGTATCTAATCAACCCTTATATTTATCTATACTATCATTTCTGAAGTGCCTTTCTTACTTGTCATATTCTCCATACATTTAGTTAATTTTGCTTATTTGTCATTACTTATTGTTTCTTTGTCATATTTTTCATTATTTTAGGTAGTTATTTTAATTTTTATATTTTTAACAATTTTAGTTTTGCACATTTGTCATATTCTCGATAATTTATGTTATTTATTTATTGGTTAAGTTCTTAATAATTTTAATTGGTAATTTTAATTTATTTTAAAATAATTTTAGGTGGTAATTTTAATTCTACTTACATGTTACATTTTATATGATTTTAGATTATTTTGTTTATCTATCATGTTTTATTATTTTAGAAGCTTATCTATCATATTCCATGATTTAAGTTGACTCATTAGTTTTAATAAAAAAATTGAATTGTTAGTTTTGAAATGGGTATAGTGATCATTCAGTAAAAATTTGCATTATATTCAGAGATAATTCTTATTAACGAGTATTATAAAATTTTAGTAACAATTTTATACTTTTGTTCATCTAATGTTTACATTAATAATATTAGATCATTTAATTTTTATTTATTTATTATTATCAGAAGAAAGCATACTTCTCTTTTATATCACCGATTTTTCTTACCAATCAAAAAATATGATTCCAAGAAATACAATCTTTCGCATTTTTTTTAAAACCAGCTTTTACTAATCATATATATTTTATTACTTTAGCTTATCAAATTTTAGTTGAATAGAAGTAAAATTTAATTATTGTAGATTTTGTTAATAGTTATCACTATGATTGCTTATTTGTCATTTTTTATAATTTAGGTTATTTATTTATTTTCATATTCTTAATAATTTCATTTGGTAATTTTTTTACTTGTAATATTTTAAAATAATTTTAAGTGATAATTTTACCTCCTTACTTGTCATATCTTACATGATTTTCTGTAATTTTGCATATTTTTCATGATTTATTATTTGTAGAAGCTTATTTTCCATATTCCATTATTTAGGCTGATTCATAAATTTTAACATTTTTTTTGGATCGTTAGTTTTTAAACATTTTTAGTGATTATTTAATAAATATTTTCACTATATTTAGAGATAATTATTATTAACGAGTATTATCAAAATTTAGTAATATTTTTTATAATTTTGTTCATTAGATTTACTTTAATGATGTTGAATTGTTTCATGTTTTGTATTTATTATTATCAAAAGAAAGCTTATTTCTCTCTTATGTCGACGACTTATCTTACCAATCAAAAACATGAGTCTAAAAATATAGTATTTTGCCGTTAAAAATTAAATTTATTACTTTTATTTTATCAAAAGTTAGTTAAGTAGAAGTATGTTTTAATATTGTAGATTTTGTTAATTGGTATCACTATGATTACTTATTTGTTATACTTTCCATAAATTTAGGTAATTTTCTTATCTGATATATTTTTCATAAGTTTGATTTTGCATATTTGTCATATTCCCCAAAATTTAGGTTATTTATTTACTTTTCATGTTCTTAATCATTTTAATTGGTAACTAATAATTTATTCATCATATTTAAAAATAAGTTTAGATGGTAATTTTAGTTCTGCTTGCATAAAATCTTTTTCATGATTTTAGGTTATTTTACTTAATTATCATTTATATTTTTTAGAAGCTTATTTTTCAAATTGCATGATTTAAAAAAAATCCATGATTTAGGTTGATTTATTAGTTTTAATAAACGAATTTTGAATTGTTAGTTTTGAAAAACTTTAGTGACTATTTAATAAATATTTTCATTATATACAAAGACTGTTATTATTAACGAGTATTACCAATATTTAGTAATAAATTTATATTTTTGGTCATCTTATGTTTACTTTAGTAATATTAGATCGTTTAATTTTTTAATATTTGTTATTTTCAAAAAATTTACTTCTCTTTTGTGTCACAAAATTATCTTTTTTTTTTGTCGACAAGATTACAGACTCATGTGGACTCTATAAACCAAAGGGGGTGCTCTGTATCCATATGGACGGTAAACGACGTCTGTTGCCTCACACCACGTGTTAAGCTGTCCGTCTTTTTGTTTTTCGTCTTTGGTATATGAATAATCTCCGAGCTGTGGAAACTTCTTTTAAGACTTCTGATGTCTTCTAAGTATGTTGCAAACGCCGGCCATTCTTCTGGTTCCGAAACCATCTTCACCAATTGAGAACAATCCGTTGTAAAAGTAACATTATATTGCCGTAAATTCCTCATACATTCCATTGCCCATATCAGGGCCTCTACCTCCGTATGTAATGATGATTGACTTGCTCTTGTATTTCGAGCTCCTAATAAACCCTCGAATCCTTCTTGGGTACTATACCATCCCTGACCGGAAAAAGTATCCCCCAGTTTCCAAGATCCATCCGTAAAACACCATCTTCCCGGTCTAACCGGTAAATTCAACTCAGATATCACTGAATTTTGAGTCTTCTGAATTATAGATTGTTGTGCATCTATCCACAGTGTCGATTCGGTCATAGCCAGATTTAGAGTAACCGTCGGATCTATATCCAAATTGCTAAAAACCTTATTGTTTCTCCCTTTCCAAATGTACCAAAGTATCCACGCAAAATAATGTTCTTCCATCGCAGGTTTTATTCTCCAGAATAAATAATCCATGTTCGTGAACATAGATTGTCCTGGAAAATAATCCGGGTGCGAAGGGATTCTCGATAGGGCCCACACCTGAACTGCTGGTGGACATTCGAAAAAAACATGATTGATAGATTCCTCCGCTGATCCACATCTATCACAACCAATATCTCCCTTAAGTCCCCGGGCCTTTAAATTTTTCTTTACAGCTATGCATCCTGACAACAACTGCCACAGAAAGTGTTTCATCTTTGGGGGACAACGCACTTTCCAGCAATGTGCTTTAAGATCCATTGCTGGAAAGTGCGTTGTCCCCCAAAGATGAAACACTTTCTGTCCCACAAAATTATTTTATCAGTCCAAAATGTGTCCAAAAATAAAATATTTTGCCGTTAAAATTTTAAAATCCTGATTTTACTAGACATATATAATATTTGTTACTTTAGTTTATCAAATTTTAACTAGATATAAATATATTTTAATTATTGTAAATTTTGTTAATAGGTACACTATAATCTCCGATGAATAGGATATTCAAATAAAATACGATTAAGATTTTAATAAAGAGGGGATTGATTTCATAAGTTTCATAGATTTATAGTTTATGTTATTTTAAAGTATTACTAAAATTTTATTAATCTATTACAATGATGATATTTCGTACATGCGTGGTTTAGTGATAAAATAAATAAAAGATTTTGCAAGTACCAAACCATAATTTTTTTGAACAACATCAAACCATAATCTATGTTGCGTTGTAATAGAAAAGGTAAATTTTATCTTTTTTAATTTAATATTTGAAACTAATTAAATAAATTAGACTAATTTTTTTTAAAAAAAAATTATATCAAAAATATGAATTAATTGAATATATATTGAATAGATTTTATAAATACAAATTTAATGTTATTCTTATTTAATTATTTAAGATAAATATAGTACATGTCAGTAAATTTATTTGTAGATGTAATATGCGTGCCATATGAGCACCTTCCTATCACTTAATGTCATTGTGAACATACTCTAACTGATACATGTAAAATGTTGGAATTGATTAACAGATTTAACAAAAGAAGTGTCATTCATCTATGTACACAGAGTCAAATCTGTACTCTCTCAATATCAGAGCCAAAAGTTCAAAGGAGATTAAGGACCCGCCGCAAGCAGCTTTGGAGGAGTATCAACTCAACCCCTTTACAAGAGCCTTTGCGTTCTTAGCGGACCTCACGGAAAAATAAAAAATGGGCTAAAGAGGCCTATCAGGCCCATTATTTTTCTCCTCAACCCTAGTTTCGAGTGGTGTAGTGTGTGTAGTCCAATATATAAATCGCTCGTCGCCGCAAGTGTCTGACGTCTCTTTGAAACTCCGTTTGATTCAAAGCACGACAGAGGTAAAAGGTCGGTATCTTCGTCACCAGAAATGACAGAATCAAAGGTTGTAGTTCCGGAGTCTGTCCTGAAGAAGAGGAAGAGAGAGGAGGAGTGGGCTTTGGCGAAGAAGCAGAGCGCCGAAGCTGCCAAGAAGACGAACGCCGCCAACAGGAAGCTTATCTACAAAAGAGCCGAGCAGTACGCCAAGGAGTACGCAGAGAAGGTAACTAGCTTAGATCTAAATCGAAGAAACAGAACCCGTATTGCTTGTTTAGGGTCATGTCGTGTGCTGAATGAAATATTGTGTTCTTGTATAGGAGAAGGAGTTGATCTCGTTGAAACGTGAGGCTAAGCTTAAGGGAGGTTTCTATGTTGATCCTGAAGCTAAGCTCTTGTTCATCATCCGTATTCGTGGGTATGTTTGTATGTTCTAACATTTAAGAGATAATTTTCTTGTTTTTTTATGTTTTGGTCCTTGAATTTTGCAGTATTAATGCCATTGACCCGAAGACCAAGAAGATTCTTCAGCTCTTGCGTTTGAGACAGGTCTGTCTTTGTTAGTAACAAATTGTTACATTAGTTGCTTGTTTTTTTTTGGTATTGATTATGTTTTAGACAACAGAACAACATTTCAACTTAGCTTCAGTGACAATGGCCTTAGCTTTGCTGTCTTTTTTTTTTCTTGCTGACATTTGTATCAATTAATGTTTAACTGGATGTTGTGTAATGCAGATATTCAACGGTGTCTTTCTCAAAGTCAACAAGGCTACAATGAACATGCTTCGTCGCGTTGAGCCCTATGTGACCTACGGGTATACATCTTATCCTGCTCGCTTTTAGTCTTTTTGCCATGATATAAGAACTCGTGATGATTGACCTTTCTTTTCTTTAAACAGGTTCCCTAACTTGAAGAGTGTCAAGGAATTGATCTACAAGAGAGGATACGGAAAGCTTAACTCCCAGAGGGTGGCTTTGACTGATAACTCTATCGTAGAGCAGGTTCTAACCCCGTCTCTTTGGTTTTCTTGCCTTCTTTAATGTTATTCTGCTGTATGATAGTAAAAGTGACGATTGTTTTGTTTCCAGGGATTGGGTAAACATGGGATCATCTGCACTGAGGATTTGATCCACGAGATTCTTACAGTTGGGCCTCATTTCAAGGAAGCTAACAACTTCCTGTGGCCGTTCCAGCTCAAGGCACCACTCGGTGGCCTGAAGAAGAAGAGGAATCACTACGTTGAAGGTGGTGATGCTGGTAACCGTGAGAACTTCATCAATGAGCTTATCAGGAGAATGAATTAGATGATGTCTTCTTTAGCAGTCTCAAGTCTTATGTCTTCACTACTCCTGGATTTTGATATTTTTGTTGCTTCGAGACAGTTTGAGCTTTCCTTTTTATTGTCTTTGGATCATATTCGTTCGCTTCTCTGTTTTAAGAAATACTTTTACTTTAAAATTTCTTAGATGTTAACAATCTCTCAATCCATATCAACGTTTTTGTCAAGCACATGTATGACAAACCAGTAATAAACTTTAGCCTTTAAATCACCACAAAGTAAGAGAACAGTAAAGTGAGATGATCAAGAAACTGGAACGAAAAGCCACTGGAAAACAATTACAATAATATGATATAACTTGACTGTAAATGTAAATTACAAAGAAGGCACAATTACTGCCATATTATCTACTTACATAAAACATTTGACACGGTCCATAAATATCAAACCAACATGGAACTAACTCTTGATTGATGCAGCAACTTGGAAAATAAGAGAGAAAAAGAAAGATTATACATTTATATGTTTCGGAACAACCCGAGTTCCTTCCTCCAAAATTGTGTTCCATCGTCCTTGTACCTTGTCACAATGGCTGTGCCTGTGAACTCCTGACCTGTTGTCATGTTCTCAGCTGGAAGCTTAGCAGCAGCAGAGCCATCAGGCAGCACCATGCCATGTGGATGCCCGGTCATTGTCTGGTACTGTGCGTGTCCCACAGGTTGCGTGAAGAACATCTGACCCATAGATTGAGTAGACGCGAAGAGAAACAAACGGAGACGCGAAGGTTTGTTGGAACTCATCGTACGATCATACTCCTCGATCATGTTATCGATATCCTCGTCTGTGGTTACGGAGATCAAAGAATCAAGATCTTCGTTTGGTAGCTGGTACTTTAGCGTGAAGGAGCGGTGGTTACCGTTGAGTAGCGTGTTGGAGAGACGAGTGATAAGAGAAGAGAGGGAGGAGTTACGGTCCACGACGACGATGCGAGTGTCTCCCCCCATGTAGCAGAGGGACTTGTCGTGCGGGCGGGGAAGGATGTGACCGTTGTAACTGCACATGAGACGGAGTTTAGAAGAGGTAAGATCGTCCCAGGCAGGAAGCGGTTGTTCCATAGGAGAGAGGAAAAAATAATAGAAAAAGGGTAAAATGGAGTGGATTCGGGAGAGAGAGTTTATATAGCTACTAGCTAGTCCGCTACTTGTACACATCACACCACACCACAGCTGTTTTCTTCTTCTCTTTTTCTCAAATGGTAATTCATTATTTATAAGTTTATATTGTCAATTATTTATAAAAATTGTACTGCAACTCGTACATTGTTACCAGTCCTCTGTTTTAATTCAATTATTTATAAATCTGATTTATATTCGTGTTATCAGACAAAATCGGATATGTTACCTCTCATATACCAATTAATAATAATACCAGTTAAAAGATACTGATCCGAAAATATGCTGTTAATTTAGATTCTTGGTTCGTTGATAGAAAATATGCTCTTAAGTGTGACCGTGTGAGCGTGGTTGATGTGATATTTGGATATTAACAAAGTCTAAAAACTAAACACCAAAGAGAAAAACCATTTCGTATAATTTGAACAAGAGAGAAAGCTGTCATGCAAAATGACAAGGCAAAGAAGGAAAAGGGCCCATATATAGGGCTATTAGAAAGTCCACATAGGTAGATATTTACAGGCCTGTAGACCCATATCATATGAACCTTCCTAAAATGCGGGACCCACACGGTGTGGAGGAGGAGAAGGCCAAACTAGACCGGCGAGAAGTCAATAGTCACCTACGAAACCGGTTATATGTCGATAAACCGTCAAGTGGCGACACGACACGACACGACACACACTTCCTTTGAAGTTTCCGACAGAAAACGAGTTTGCGGTATTGAAAGACAAACGCGTCTTCTTCACCCATTCTCTCTTCTTCTTCTGTATGTTATTATCCGCAGTTTATTTTTCTCTCTCAGTGGTTCATAATCTCACAAAGATCATTACTTAGGCGTTGTCTGTTTAACTCTTTGAGTTTCAATCCACACTGCTTGTACGAATCGATCTCTTTGCCTCATTATTCCGATGGTCTTTGGATCGTTATTCTCTTCTCTCAAGTTCTGGGGAAATTCTCAGGTAACCTAATTGACTCCTCTCTCTCTCTCTTCCACATCTTCCCAATTATTCTATTAAACTTTTTTAAAGATAATCGTTTTTAAAAAAAAATATTTCTAAAAATAGTTTTTTCATATATTCTATGTATTTTGGTAAGTTAGTAATCGTAAATTCTTAACTTAAAATAATTATATGTATTTCTTTTGATTTTTTTTGTCCGTCATCATATTATTGATTTAAAATTATTAACGTAGTTAATCACAAAAAAACACAATATTTATCATCAAATTAGTATATATAGAGACAAAAAATTATTTCCTCAAAAATGGAGTGTCTTACATGTTTTTATCTTCTCTTTTCATTACTTTTGAAAAAGAAACTCAAGTTAATAACTTTAGTTATAGAAGTCAACGGAAAATATAGTTAATGAGAACTGTTCTTCGGACAGCGAATCATACAGACAGAACTGGCTGGATGTGTAAAGCAAAGTGTTTGTCGTGGTTAGAAACTGCGCTTCACAATCAACTTTTATGATCTGATTTGGTCAACGACTAACCAGATTAAGAATGAATTGCATTCCGTTACTACGCTTATCCAAATCAGAGACTTCAAACCCTATCAACCCCCAAGTAGTATTACACATAACACATCCTTCTGATCCAGTTAGATTACACACCTCTGACTTGATTGTGATTCGTGTGAACAGGAACAAGAGCCGCAGAGAGGAAGGATGCAGGAGATAGATCTCAGCATCCACACGATAAGAAGCCACGGAGGCAGCGTCGCCTCCAAACACAAACACGACTGGATCATACTCGTGATCTTGGTAGCCATCGAGATCGGTTTGCAGCTCATATCTCCATTCTACAGATACGTCGGGAGAGACATGATGACTGATCTCAAATACCCTTTCAACGACAACACCGTCCCCGTCTGGTCAGTACCGATCTACGCCGTCCTGCTCCCGATCATAGTCTTCGTCTGCTTCTACATGAAGAGAACATGCGTTTACGACCTCCACCACAGCATCCTCGGTTTGCTCTTCACCGTTCTGATAACCGGTATCATCACTGATTCCATCAAGCTCGCCACGGGACGCCCTCGTCCCAACTTCTATTGGCGTTGCTTCCCTGACGGCAAAGAGTTGTACGATGCCTTGGGTGGTGTGATATGCCATGGTAAACCGGGAGAGGTTAAAGAAGGTCACAAGAGCTTTCCCAGTGGACACACGTCTTGGTCTTTTGCGGGGCTTGGTTACCTCTCGCTTTACTTGTCTGGTAAAGTCAAGGCATTTAACAGAGAAGGTCATGTGGCTAAGCTCTGCCTTGTGTTCGCTCCTCTCCTCGCGGCTTGCCTCGTGGGGATATCCCGTGTGGATGACTACTGGCATCATTGGCAAGATGTTTTTGCTGGAGCTCTTATTGGTCTCTTTGTGGCGGGGTTCTTTTTCCGTCNTTACCGTCAGTTTTATCCTAATCCTTACCATGAAGAAGGGTGGGGTCCTTACGCTTATTTTAGGGCGGCGCAGGAACGTGGACAAGCGCAGAACGGAGATGCGTTGAGGACGATGTCTTTGCAGGTGGAACCAACTTCTCTTGAGAACATGGAGTCTGGCACTTCCTCTGTTCGAAGATGATTTGATCTTCCTCCTTCTTTGATCATTTGATTTATTATTTGGTACTTTTCATTTTGGTCGTTGTGAGAGTGTGGATGAGGTATCTGCATGTGTATTTTTGCGAAACTTCTACTTTGTACTCTTTTACATTTTGTAAGTAAATCTACTCTTCATATCTTGGTTTAAGGCATTTTTGAGCAGAGTCTATATGATGACACCATAGATGAAGAATCTCTTTATAACACAACAACCAAGACAAGGAGAGTCACAAGTGACATACTGACATAACCTTTGTGAGTAGACCATTTAGCCTTGGGAGGTATGGTTGGGTGACAGTCATACGGGTTGTTGCAACCATCTCCATCCTCTTCTCACTTTCCTGTTACATATTCCATAACGGCCGAGACACAGCTACACTCCCAGTGGCAGTCGCTGGTCTGTTAGCCCCTTAAAATTAAAAACAAAACCGCTAGAAGGAGGGGTCGAACCTCCGACCTTGTGGTTAACAGCCACACGCTCTAACCAACTGAGCTATTCCAGCTTTTTGAAAGTAAAGAACCGTTAAACAGTTTTTAAACATCCAAACATCTATTTAACTCTTAATTTGTTATCTTGTATATACTGTACGTGGGTTTTTTATTTTCAGATCACCTTGTAATATTGGACTGATACTAATACAACTTGAACTAAGAGTTTCTAGTTGATCCTCCGAGTTCTAACTTAAATAAAGACCTAGAAGGTCAGTAGCATTTGTTATAAGCCATAGGATGTTAGAGCAATTATTGCCGCCACTGCTCATCGAATGGATAAATTTGACACACATAGTTTCCAGATGTAATTAATTTAGTTAGGCCCAACTTCATTAATAAATTAGCAATGAAAATTCACATTTACTTACAGTGGGGAAAGAACTGAAAATTAAGTATGAGTCTACAGACATGGTCACATGGCAAACGTTGATGCTGGTGTTTTAGTTTCATTCAAGTCATTATCCAAATGCTAAAAACCAAGAGAGTGAAATGCAAGTTGATAGATAGTACCACTAGTTTCTGTCTCTATGCAGTAATATTACAAATCCAGGTGTATTGCAACCTTTCGATTTTCTAATTTTCAAACAACACCCAAGGTCTAAACAAAGAGACTAGCACACTTTTCATACTATGAAAATTTACATGAAGACAACTGTGCGAGAATTAAAAAACAAAAGAATCTCTCCGATCTGAGAAATTCCTCAAAAAAAAAAAAGAAAAACAAATACAAATGATAATAATCACCCAAAAAGTAAAAGAAAAGAGGAGAAAGCAACGAGATCAAAAACACCCACAAACTCTTCATCTCTCTTTTCCTTTGTTCACAAAGAACGAAACAACATTCAGTGAGATGCTGAGACAAGAGGGATCGAATCTCCTCCTCCATGGGCAATCAACGGAGATCTGCAGAGCGGGCAATTGAAATTGAGATGCTGGATCCAACCTTCCAAACACTGTTTGTGGAACACGTGTCTGCAATCCAGCTTCCTCACTTCTTCTCCGCCCTTGAGCGTAGACAAACACACGATGCAATCCGAAGCGGCGGCGTTGTTGTCGGAGTAGAGGTACGACAAGAGTCGGTTGAGTTTCAGCTGGTCGGCGAGTACGGCGAGGTTAACGAGTCCTGAGTAAACGGAGGAAGAGGCCGAAGCATCTTCTTCTTCTTCGGAGGAGGAGAAGCGGAGGAAGAAAGAGCGGACGTGTTTGAAGAGAGTAGCGAGGAGAGCGACGAGCATCAGAGGGATTGAATCGGATGAAACGTCTGAGAGTTGACCTTGTAGCCCCATGTGTGTGAGTCTTTGCTGCTTCTCTGCTGAATTCGATTCCGATTAATGGAGATTGAATTTTTAGGGATTTGCTATTTTATTTCAATTTTACATCTGCTCTGTCTTCTTTATATGGGGGAGATGATGAAAGGGGAGGGGTGAATGTCACAGGCCACGTGTAGCCGGGCCCTCTTTTTTTGCATTTTTGTTAACCCTATCAACATCACTCCTTTTCCATCTTCATACTATTTAATTCACCCATATAGTTTGATTTTATACCAAAATAGCCACAGTAGTTTCATTTTATAGCCAAATTTGCCCAAATAATTTCGTTGTTTCAATTTCCCCCTCCCCAATTTATGAAGTTTGTAGGAAAAAAGAAAGAAAGTCGCTGACAGAAAAAAAGAGAAAGAAAGTCAAAAGCGGTTAGTGGATGAATTCACACGCAAGAGGATGTTGAGTGATGACCACTCTCTTCTATCTATCTATAAGCTTACCTTTAGCTACTCCTTATTCTCAAAGGCACCAACCAAATTCAAAGACCTTCTTCCATGTGTGAGTTTTGGAACCAGAACTAAGAAAAATGAACTGTCACGGTTCTTGTGATACGTGATTAACTCCAGATTTCCATCCTAGGGAAGCAACAACTAATACTACTAGGGATTGGCAAAATATCCGTAAATTTTGATTCGATGAAATTCGCTTCAATCCGATCCAGAAAATTTGGATATATGTAACTTTACAAATAGAAGCAAATAATAAAATTCAATATCCGTCAAAAATGAAGTAAATCACAAACAGTAAAATTTTGAAGACCAGATATTCGATCCGATCCGACAATATATAAATACATGTATATATTAATTATATTTAAAGTTATATATGTATAAAATTATATAATTATTATTTTTACATATAATTTGACAAATTTTATTCACATTATTACTTATATAAAAGTAGTAGAAGAAAAATATTTTATGAAAATTATATGTTTTCTTAAGTTTTGTGTTATTATAATTGTTAACTATGTTTAAAATTTTTACAAAATATGTAGATTTACTAATTCTTTTAATTTTTATCTTATATATCATGTAAAAAATATATTATACAAAACATATTTGCATAGAAATTTTAAGATTATTTGTATTAATCAAAACATATGAAATATCCGTAAGTATTCGCAAATATCCGCAAATATCTATTTATTTTCCAGATATCCATTTTTCTGAATATTTTTATTTCTCCGAAGCAAATCAAATACTAAAATTAGATATCCGTAACATACGAAGCAAATAATAAATATTTTCAAAAATCCGGATATCCGATCCGTGTCCGAGGCTAAATATTACTGCTTTTATCAATCTCCTGATCTCAAATAAAAATTTTATACGTTATGATTGTATACAACGTCAAATCAGCAGTTATTGAGTCTCTCTAGCTCTAACATCGATCAATTTTCAGAATATTTTCCCAACATGAAAAAGTTGTAATAGCGTCGACATTCGTTGGATTTTTATACACTTTATTAATCCGAGCTAGCTCAAGAAGTGTCTTATATATTGTTTATAAACGGCTTCAATAAACAATTCACCCATCTAGGGTTATATACTATTGATTTACTCAAGTGTAGAACATTGGAGACGCCTTTTACAGAATATAAAAAGGAAGTGGGCGGTTTGAGATTATTCTTTTAATTAACAACTGACAGGGAACCAACTAATTAATTACCCCCTTGTGGTTATTCTATTAATAATCATTATTAGAGCTCAGAGCTTATTATTTGTGGTCTCGACGAAGATTTATTAGCACGATTCTCGCCTCGCTTGTTGTCTTCCTCGTGACGCAAATATGCTTTGTAATGCTCCTTCATTTCAAGTGTTCACTTCGTGCTACCTATGAATGATCATAGCTTTCTTTGAAAGAAAATAACTACTAAATGATAGCAATGATCATTACTATAACAATAAAACAATATTAAAATAGAATAGAAAATGGAGAGGTTTTAGGTGTCCCGCCGTCCAAAAAGATATGGAGATCCAGGGACTCTTAAAATAGACACAAGTTGGGATTAAGATTATATCCAATCTATAAGTCATCGCATTAGCCAACCATTGACAACCACATCGACTCTCTTTTGACCTAATTATACCCCCATTATTGGACCATTCTCGATTTAGCATCAAATTAGTAAGTAAAGCCTAATTACACCGCTCACCACATCCTCCCCATCTCGTCATCTTCATCCCATGGTTGTGATTCTAATGGATATCTTTGGTGTTAATAGCGTGTGCGTGTCTAATCCAACCTCACCGTTCGTATATACGCTTAAACCGTAACTAGATTTCGACCCGCGCAACCGCGCGGGTTTTGTTTTCAGTTATATATATATATATATATATATATATATATTTGTTTCACATCATTTTTTAATTTTAATCATATATCTAAATCTTTATTTAAATATTTCAAAATATACTAATTTATAGTTTAAGTCATCTATTTGTTTCTTTGTATTCTATATTTATCTTATTGTATTTGCATGTAGTTATTAAACAAATTAATGTGTATGAAAAATTTTTTGAAAACTATTTGGTATTTAATTTATGTTAAAATTTCACCCGCTTTTAAAACTGGATTTTATTATTCTAATATTTTATGTTTATCCATTTTACATAATATATTATTGTATATTTAGAAATCTAATATAAGTTAATTTTTATACATGTAATTTAGTCTGTCATCAATTATTATTTTTAACTTAAATATTTTATATGTATGAAAATAAAATTTAAAATTTATCAAATTAATATAATTTAATCATATGTAGTTCAATATAATATAATTTTATCTAAACATGATTGATTATGGATATAAAATAGATAAAAGTATGATAGAATTTTTATTTTGAATTTTATAAATAATAACTGTATATATTAATGCATAATAATATTTCATTTCTAATTAAAAAATTGTTTAAAATATTTACATAATTTTTTTTTAAATAATATATTTTAAAAATATTTAGAGAAACATAATATTGTTCTTTTAATATGATTAATTTTGATTATATAATTGATAAATAAGATAGAATATTTATTTTTCATTTTATAAACAATAACTAATNTAATTTTTATTTTTCATTTTATAAACAATAAATAATTATATTAGTGTATAATTTTAATTTTAAAACTAATCACGAAATTAGTTAAAATATTTACATATATTTTTTTAAATTAAGTTCTTGTTAAAATATTTTAAACAGATTTTTCAAAATTTTTAA
>OVBX01000774.1:4514-33427 GCA_900406325.1 Erucastrum elatum
TATATTTAATACATATTTATACGATTTTATGATCATTTGTATCTTGTTATGTTCTTACAAAAACAAAATCATTTATTAATTACAAATTTTTCAAATTAGGATTTATAACATCTTTAGTTATCTATATTCATTTTAAAAATTCAAAACATGAAATGAAGCTATTTTTTTATTTTATGATTGGTGTGATTGTTTAATTTCTTTTAAAATATAAAATTAAACAAAAATGAGAGATGATATAAACATTGTTATAATATCTTTATTATTCATAATTATTAATTATAATATAATGTAATCATATTAGGTAACTCTATAATTTTTATTTAAGGAAAGATTTGAGATATTATTCTAGACACTACTAATAAATTTAATAGTTAGTTTAATAAAAATTAGAATATATCTTTAGATGGACCAACCTCTTTTTCTATGAGTTCTAAGAATTATTCTATTTATAACATGACTACAAAAAATGTTGCAATGCTCCAGCATTAATATATATGGATTATTAACAAAATACTTACAGGTTTTCTATTTCCTCTCAATTTGGTTCAGGTTTTTTTTTTGAGTTAAAAACTTATAAGTACCCATTTTTTGTTATGGTACAAAATGAGTACTTCAAAAATAAATTTATCAGCAAAATACTTTGTCATTACTATTTTTAGATAAATTTGTGCGAAAAAACTATAACCACTCCTGTAAAAGTAAACTAACAAATGTGTAATAAAAACATTCTATGACAATTCAAATTTACCAAAGGGCTGAACCTTGTTTTTGAACCAAGATTTCAAAGAGACTCTACAAATATTCGACTTTACCGAGTTGTTAAACCAAACCTTAGACTAAAAGTAACTTATTATAATCTTTTACATGTTTGATTTTAATGCCCATTTGGCTTCGTGGAATGATAAAGAAAGTGACACAAATGGGTCAGGAGAGTAATAAACAAACAAAGTGAAACAATTGGTCCAGAACACCAAATAATTATACAATGTATCTAACACTTTTTTTTTGTAATGATTCAGTGGATTAATCAAAATTCGATCTGAAGATTTTACAATCGATCAAAACATTCCCATAGTTCTCCACTTTTGATTCAAGATGTAGTTTCTTATACCATTTCCCCTCAAACTAACAATTACTAAAGATCTCAAGCTCCAAGAACTTCAAAAGCCAAGCAGTAATTCATCACCGCCCAAGTGAGAACTGAACCAAAACTTATGATTTTCAAGCTGATAGATATCAACCGCAGTTTTGTCTTCTGGAATTATATGTGCCGCTGTATATTGATGGAATTTTTGGTGTGGTTAGCTTAGTTGTATATTTTTGTTCTTCTTCCACCTTGAATCATTCAACTAAAAATAATTCATTAATACATTTTATTTTGGCAAAGATGACATAAAAGTAGACAATTCATCAGTTAAACTGGCCTATAAAAGGTTAAAAACCATAATTTCTAAAATAGAAAACATCAACAATACATTGCAAAACTCTATTTTTCAGAAAATAAAAACACAAATCAAATGAAAAAAATATAATGTATTCCATCAAAAGGCATTGCTTAGAAATCCTGAAAACAAAATAAAATTTCTGCCATCTTAGCTTATGTAAGTAAACATAAAAGTAAATTAACCAAGAAGCTAGAAATGTTTAGATATGTTTACTTCATTTTGAAAAGCTTCTGTATGTAGAAGTTTAGGGTCGACCAATATGTTAGAACATCATGGAAGCCTGCCATTTTCGGTATAATTGATCGAATGCAGTTCTCGTCTAGATTGGTCGTGATGAAATCATTGTGAATTGGTGTGTGGTGAACGTTCTGTATTTGTATTGAGGCGCTAGTAGGTCGTCAATCAGGTATTAAATGGCAAAACATAATTATGGTAACTATTAACTAATCAATATCGTAGAACTTGCACCTCAAGAAACTACATTGATGTGTTTAATATGAAAAATAAGTATCTATTTCGTAAAGCATACCATCAAATTATTACTGGTATTATAAACATCGAAACAAAAATCGTGTTTCACTCAATAAATATATGGAAACAAAATACAGCTTGCTATATAAACAACTCAATAATTACAGAGGAAATCATGCATCAGTTAAAACAATTATTACATAATTACGTATTGATATTCAATCGAAAGCTGATTTTGGAAAGCTAACTTAAATCACGTGATCTTCACATCAATTCCCAGTAATAATCATTGATCACAAGAAGTCATTACACAATAACTGACAATTGAATTTTCATTAATATGATAATGCATATTAGTCAAACTTTCTTCGAGTAGACTCAAATTAAGGGGATGATTTTAGGAAACCATCACACACTAATTAGCAAAATTAGGGCAGATCTATTACATTTGAATCCTACCAAGTCGTTTATGAAACTTTGTGACTGTATTTTTATTAGAATTGGGTTCGTATATAATACACAATACAATATGTAATACGTATAATACATATAACACATATACATAATACAATAGCTGTATCGATAACAATGCCGTAGTACAATAAATCTGAAGAACTCACTTTGTTTTTATGACGATTTTACATTTCAAATGCGATAGATATACAAACTAAAAATGAGATGGTCCTAAAATGAGTATAGTCTTGTTAGACAAACCCGAGCCGTGAAACAGTATCGATAGCATTGTTTCCATTTGGTCGTTTCATATTATGTTTCCATTTGTTCTAATGGCTGATATTATTAGTAAAAAATTGTCTCATATTATTAGTTAATGACTGACTGAAACTGATGGTCTTGTTTCCATTTTTGTTACATCGGTAATGTCAGTTTGAAAAAAAAAATGTGGTATGAAAGTTTTTTGAGTAATATGAGGCATATACTATATGAACATTATAATGGCAGGAGAAGTAAATATTCTAGGCAAGGGTGGGCAATTTAAAAAATGACCTAAGGTGAAATGTGGAGATGACACCTAAGCAATGGCATGAGTGTAAATCACACATGAGGCTAAGGTTTATTTGCTAATGGTCTTCTCAAATAATAAAAAGGGGATATCAAATGTGTATCATATGATTCATGAATGGTTCTAATGTGCACATTACCACAATCGAATGGTATGTCGATATAACACTTTAGGATCGAATCCACATAGACTAACTATCACACTTTATTTTTAGGGGATCAATACTTAGCTAAAACAATATGGGGGGGGGGGGTTAAAGGTTTTGAGGTAATGTAAATAAACAAGTAAACATAGTTGAATTAAAGTTTTCAGATGATTAAGATGCTAAGCCTAGGGTGAAGGATTGGGTGTCAAATGATCATGAGTCAAACATATATTCAAGATTTTATTAAGCGCGAGTCTAGAACTCGGAATACAATACTAGATCAACCCACTGTCGTGGCGTTTCACCTTTCATCGATCAACCTCAGTGTCTAAGCTATCGCTTGGTCTGAGAGATGATGATGAACATTAAGAGCTGATCCGATCAGTTCACAAATTGCCCTAACATCTACTTTCGCTGGCTAGGGACAAGTTGTCCATTCATGTTATTTCTAGCAACCTAAACACTTTTGATGATTAGATTAAACCTAGTTTCAAACAATAAATAGCTAGTTTAATGCAGGCAGTAAGAATAACATGAATGAAGACAATCAAACAATGAACCTTATTTGTGTTTAACTCATTGATCTAAACATCCTAACACCCTAGACTAAGCAAGCGGATTACTCAGCCATAAACAGAGGAAACACAAAGATAATAGATGAAAAAAACATGTACGAATCAATAATAAAAATCAAAGAGGGTTTAGAAATCTTCTCTTAAGGATGTACATATTCTTCTCCCTTAACAAGAGTACAAGTTTTCTCTCCAAAATCTCTCTCTAAAAAGTAACGTAGTCTGTAAAGAATAATAAAAAGATAGATATTCAAGTATGTGGCGGCCTGGGATGAAAAAGAGGCAACCTTAGGTAAAATCCCAAAATATTATAAGTTTCCTAAAAAGTCTCTGCTGTTGGAACAGGCACCGGGAACAGTCATCAGACTGTTCTGCATGAAAATCACCAAAATGCACTGTTTTCTGCCTCTTTTGCTCCTACTGGTCCATACTCCATCCAATGCAACTCCAGACCTGTAATGATTCGAAAAGGAATAGGAAGACTCGATAAAGACTTGAAAACCAATTAGAAAACATATATATCATGATGTATAAAACACCATATATCATATAAGCAAGTCGTAACGTTTCTATAACTCAGCCGTTAAGTGTAATATGTTTCGCGATGTTTCGTATTTTGGGCGGCGAAAAGATTATTTTGGACGGCAAAAAATCATTCCTTCATTTCTGAACACAATATTAAAACTTTAATATTTTCTTAAATTTCAACCTCAAACTCTGAACTATGGAACTACAAAGTTATAAAGTTGATCTTTTGAACACAATATTAGAATTTTAATCTTTTCTTAAATTTGAACCTCAAACCCAAAACTATAGAAATATAAAGTCATAAAAATTATAAACTCAGCCGTAACGAATGCATAACTCAGCTGTAAATGTGCATAACTCAACCGTTAAGTGTAATATGTTTTGCGATGTTTTGTAGTTTGGACGGGAAAAAATCATTCCTTCAACTCTGAACACAATATGTGGCATTAAAAAGTAATGGTATTCTCGTAAATATGTTTTTTTCTCATAACGTGAATAAAAGACACGCTTGACATTTAAAAAATGACAATAATAAAAAAAGATTTGTATGGTTCTAGTCATAAGTCCTAATATATATATATCTATCTCAGTAAACTTTCCTTCATAAAAATTAACAAAATTTTAACCAACTACTTAACACACATTTTAATTATATATATGTATATATATATATATACTAACTAGATGATAACCCGCGTCTTGCGTGGAGTGAGTATTTTAAAATATGTTATATTTAAATATTATAAACAATACATATTTTGTGATCAATAATCTTTTTCTTACATTTGATTAGGGATAAGCATTCGCGTATCATTTGATTCGATTAGGTTCTGTTCGGTTCGGATATTTGCGGGGTTGATTCAAATTTTTGCATGTTCGGCTCGGATTTAGATTCGGAAAGCCCATTTTGTTTTTGTAAAACAATTAAATATGTATTTTAAATTTCTCAAAATCTAAACATAAAAATAATATATCATATAAATTTGAATAGTGTATGCCAAAATACTTAAACTTTAAACTTAACATAAAAAGGTGATTTAGCATAAATATTTGGATATAAAATCAATAGATATTATAGGTATTTTCGGCATTTTGAGTATCATTTAACTATTTTAAACATGTAAGTTTAACTATTTTATATATTTCTAAGTATTCTGTACAATTTAATATCTTATGTATTTTGTATATTCTTTTTCATATTCAATTTAAAATAATTAATAAATTTAAGTATATAGATCTGGTTCGAAAATACTTGATACCAAAAATATTTTGGTTCGGATCAGATTTTTTCCGGTTTTCCAGATACTAAAATTTTGAACCCGCTCAGATATCTAACCAATAAAATTCTGTTTATTGGATTCAGATTTTTTTGCATACCCATATATTTTTATTGTAATAAATTTTCAAATTTAAGAGATGATAGTTCATATTGATTTTGAGTATACAATATTTTTAAACCAAAGCATATTCTACTATTTTAAGGCTCATTTAGCTAATTATTGAAAATAGGTCAAAGTCCTTTAAAATGTTGGGCTGATTTAAGAAAATATTACCATTGATCAAAAAAAAATTCATTGTGAGACTTGTACAATTTTTAGTAAGTTATAGTCGTTTTAAAAAAATCAAACTTAATGTGATTGTTTAAATTATTTTAATAATATAAAATTAGACAAAAATAAGATGGGTAATAAAATGTTATCAGATATGTATTATTCATAATCACTAATTATGATATATATGTTAATCATATTAGGTAATTTCGTAGATTTTATTTAAGAAAACAATAAATATATTTTTTTGTACACTACTAATTAGTTCAATAAAAAATATAATATATGTCTGAATAGACCAATCTATTTCTCTAAGAATTTTGAAAATCATTTTCATGATAACACATAGATACAGAAAAAATGTTGTAATATTCTTATGATAAATATATATGAGATTACATCATGTTAGGGATAATAACTTGGGGGGGGGGGGGCAATATTTGCCACTGCCATCGAGCTACAAAATTTAGTTATCAGGTAAACAAATTTAACTCAAACGAACTTATGTGATACAATTGATGGATATCAATATTATTTAGTCTGATATTGTTCATCGTTGGTATTTAACCAATGTATTTGTTTGTTGAGAACTATATGTATTTGAAGAAACTTTGCTACTTGTGGTCTGACGGGAATAAATAAAATTCTATTCAGTTAAGTTTTCAATCATTTATAACTATGGTATAGTCGGTCCGTTGTTAAACGATTACAAAGTTGTATAATGGGCTGTGGTTAAGGCACATAATAGTATAAAGGCCTAATTGTAGTTTATATTGTAGCCGGTACTAAAATCTGTCGTTACTATATATATTTGGTCGGTCAATTGTATAAAATGTAATCTTCCTAGTACTAAATGATTAGTTTTAAAGGGCTCCGAGAGTGGCTTAGAAGTCCGAGAGAGGCTGAGAAGCTGACACATCAGCATTGTACTATAAGTTACAACTTAAATAATGCTCTTCAATTAATATATAGGAGATAAAAAGCTTTTTATTCCCATAGCTTAGGTTGAAAAAAATAAACTTTCTAATAATATCTACCAAAATGAAATGTAAAGAAGCCCTTTTCCAAAAAAAAAACGAAATGTAGAAATTTTAGTTACAATGATATTGAGATCAATGCATATATATGCATATGATCAGTCTATACCTAAAAAGTCACTCTCAATAAATTGCCATGCTTTCTGTTACAAAAAAAAATAGCCATGCTTTTCTGCCGTCATTATAAAACGTCCAGCATGTATTTCCTTACGAAAAAAAGTGTTAGCTAAGTACAAAATATTAAATAATCTATAGCGGATCGTCTTTGTTTTCAGTTTCCACGGACATGCCAACTGGCATTTCCATTAAGTCATATCTGTATGTATAACCATTCTCAATTAGATTAATACAGTTTTGTGGAACGCATATGGAATGCCTGAAAAGTTATACAGTACTTTTTTTTTATTAAAGTCAATAGATAAGAACTTAAATTAAGAGTTCCTTGCTTTTAGTGGGACAAATCATAATATTGTAAGAGAAAATCGTTTTTTTTAACTGAGTCATTAATTTTAGAATTTTTAGTGATTTAAACTTTCAACTATTTTTGAATCGTGAGTTGTCGTTGTAGTAATTACAATACCTGTAAAAAACAGAGATGAGCGATAAGGAGAACCCCTGGTTCTCAGCCGACCGCCCCGCCGCCTTGATTCCACCGCCGTACTCCGCTGGTAGTCCGCCTCCTCACCCTCCTGACCCTCCCGACCCCAATCCCCACCCCCTCGATACCCAATTTCCCTCCCTCCAAGACACTATTGCCTCACCCCCTTTGTCTAAAAAGCAAATTTCCCGTGCTCATGGGACTGCTTCGTTAGCACAGGCCTTGAGCAATTCCTCTACTACCTCTGTCTCCTCTCAACAGACTCAGAGCCCACCCCCAACTACAGAGCTTGACCCTCTAGCCAAGTCTGACCTTACCCTTACTGGTTCCAAAAACACTGTTCATGACCCTTTCAAGGGTTTTACTGTTCACATCCCAAAAAAATCAATCCCTTTCCCCTCTGGTGGAGCATCGTCCTCAAAACCCCAGTCTTCTTCTTCCAGTCCCAATCCCAACCCTAAACAGAACCCTTCTCCACCTCAAACCTTCCACTTCCCTCTAAACTATGCCCCTCCCACTTCTCAAAACACTGAACCTCGCAACCCCCCTCTCCAAACCTACGCTCAAAAAGCTAAACCTATTGCTGATAAAACCTTAAAGAGTCTTGCTCTCATTGCTTTTTCCGAAGCTGGGATCCCCCAAGTCACCATTCCGGATGAAGTTTTTCAAAGAGGTGCAGACCTCCACAAAGACTTCATTCAGGGTTTTTTCTTTGCAAAAATGCCTTCTTACCAAGCAATCCAAAGTGTTCTGAACTTCATGTGGGGTAAAGGTACTAAGCTTGACATCAGAACCAACTTGAAGACGCGATCCATACTTGTAAGAATTCCTAATGCATATATCAGGTCCAAAGTTCTTGAGAAAAGGCTCTGGTATGTCGGTTCATCAATGTTCCATGTACTACCCTGGTCTACAAGTAACAACGCTGCAACCACTCTATCAGTCCCAGCTGCAATCCCACTCTGGGCCCATCTGAGAGGTCTCCCTCTTGACCTGCGAAGCTTAGAAGGGCTTAGTTTTGCTGCGGGTTTAATAGGAGAGCCAAAAGAAACTGATGAATTTACTAGGAACCTGACTGACCTGGATTTAGCGCATGTGAAGATTGAAGCTGACTTTTCTAAACCCCTCCCTGAGTTGATTGAGCTTCGTCGCACCAATGGCGAGATCATACCCGTCTCAGTCTCCTACCCTTGGGTCCCTCCGTCTTGCTCCAACTGTCATGAACTGGGACACATCATGAAAGACTGCCTCTCTGCAAACCCAATGTGGGTGGAGAAGCAGAACCCATCTAATAAAGAGAATTCTCCCCCGATGGATAAGGATCATCAAGTTCCCCTCCCTGCAGCTACGACTGAAGGGGCTATCAACTCCTCTCCATATGTGGGAACTTCTCTGCCTTCAGTTGACCCAATGGAAACTTCTAATGTTGATTCTTCTTTGCCTGAGAACACTACTGCTGATGACCCAAACTCGTTTGAGAACGACCTTATTGAAATCCTCTCTCCCGTTCATTCTCCAACCACCTCTTCCCCCTTCTCTCTCCCTCCCGTACCCCCTGCACCCCCCTCCCATCCCTCCCCAGCCCCTCCCTCTTCTCAAACTGCTTTGATTCTCACCCCTCCTCAACCTAGACCTCCTCCTTTCAAACCTAAATCTTCTCTTAAACGCCCTCATTGTTCCTCCCCTACTGCGCTTAACCTTTTTAACCCTTTTGCCCTTCTTGATACTACCCAAAACAAATCCTTTAAACCCTCTGAGTTCTCAGACCCCTCTAATCATAAAAAATTCACCTTCTCCGCCTTCTCTCCTTCCCCCCCCTAAACAGCAACCCATTTTAGCCCTCCCTTCCCCCCCTCCCGCTACTGCTGATGAGCCTCTCCGCCCGCCTGAGGGTGCTCATTTGCCTTCTCTATGAGTACTAAATCATTTTTTTGGAACGTCCGTGGCCTAAATGACCCGGATAAACACCAACCTGTAAATACTTGGTTAGGTCAGCAGCAGCATGCTTATTTTGGAACTTTTTTGGAAACTCATATAAAGGAAACACAACTGAACCATGTCATGACAAAGGTGTGTAGAGGTTGGAACTATACCTCAAATCATTTATCTGATCCTGATGGAAGAATTGTCATCATCTGGAAGTCTCCAGCCTCAGCTATTCCTCTTCACCAAACCCGACAGTCTCTAACTTGTGAGTTAAACCTCCCTGGTAACCACAAGTTCGTTTTCACGGCGATCTACGCATCTAACCATGCCTCTGACCGTGCTGATCTGTGGGTGGAACTCTTGGATATTCATCAGAACCTTCAACTCGATACAAGATCCTGGGTAGTTGGTGGAGACTTCAACCAGATCCTTCATTTTGCGGAGCATTCGAACCCTTCAGTCAATCACATTGATCCTCCCATGGTGGACTTTAGGAATACTCTTACTCAGTTGGGGCTGTTTGATCTCCGTTATCTCGGGCCCTGTTTCACCTGGAGTAACAAATCCCCTTCTCGACCCATTGCCAAAAAACTCGACCGTTTACTTGTGAACCAACCATGGATGAACTCCTACCCCCATAGCCTAGCGACCTTTACTGCCCCTGAGATCTCAGACCACTGCCCTGCTATCCTTGATCTTGCTGTAGAGCTTCCTAAAGCCGGAACAAAGCCCTTCAAATTCTATAATTACCTAACCAAACACCCGGACTTTTGCCAGCTGGTTGGTGTGGCTTGGAATCAGTACGGCGGAGCTGGCTTGGACTTCTCCCACCTCTGTTGGAAACTGAAACAGATTAAAAGAGTGTTAAAAAAATTAAATAAAGACAATTATTCCAATATTCAAGAGAGGGTGAGAGATACTAACAATTTACTTAAACTTGCGCAGGTTAAAGCTTTACAGGATCCTACAGAAGCAAACTTCCTTGAAGAACAAACACTCACCTCCAAGTTCAATTTCCTGAAGAGAATCGAAGAGAGTTACTATAGACAAAGGTCACGTATCTCATGGTTGAAAGAAGGAGATCAGAACACTACATTCTTCCATCGACTTACTCAAATTAGAAACTCCTTCAACTCAATCCGATCGTTCTGCCTTGCGAATGGTGAGCTCATCTCAGACCCAGTTGCAATGGGACAAATAGCAATATCTCACTTTCAGAACATCCTAGCACCGCTTAACGTCCCAACAACTACTTCGTCTGTTGTTTGGTACCAGAGCCTCTCCTCTTTCCGCTGCCCAGCTGATCAACTAGTTCCTCTATCATCACCTCCTACAAATGAGGAGATCCAGAAGACGCTCTTCAAGCTTAATGCCAACAAGGCCCCTGGGCCAGATGGTCTTACATCGGGATTCTTCAAAGCAACTTGGTCGGTAGTTGGACCTGATGTCCTCACGGGAATTAGATCCTTCTTCCATACTAGTCACCTGCCCTTGGCCGCTAATGCTACAATTCTCTCGCTGGTACCAAAGCACTCGGGAGCGTCTGCTATTAGCGACTACAGACCAATCTCCTGCTGTAACACTCTCTATAAACTCATCTCCAAGATGCTGGTAAAGCGCCTTAAACCTCTGCTCCCCACACTTATCCTTCCCAATCAGACAGCCTTTGTCCAAGGAAGGCTTCTTGTGGAAAATACCGTTCTTGCATCGGAGATAGTACACGGCTACCATAGAGATAAAGGTCCAAGCAGAATAACCCTGAAAGTTGATATTGCTAAAGCCTTTGATACAGTGAGTTGGGCCTTCATCTTTAACTGCTTAAAGGGTATGGACTTACCAGATAAATTCATCCACTGGGTCTGCGCGTGTGTTACCTCTCCTAGCTTCATGGTTGGATTTAATGGGACTGTTCAAGGATACTTCAGGAGTAACAGAGGGTTGAGGCAGGGGGATCCTCTTTCGCCTTACCTGTTTGTCATTGCCATGAATTGTCTATCAATGCTACTAGACAAAGCAGCTGAGGAAGGAAAATTTGGGTATCATTTTGCGTGTACGGAAACAAAACTTACTCACCTCTGCTTCGCTGACGATCTCCTCATTTTCTGTGATGGTTCTCTCCGGTCGGTCCAAGCTGTCCTCGATGTACTGGAAAACTTCAAGCAACTTTCGGGATTGTCTACAAGCATTTCCAAAACTTGTTTCTTTGCCAGCGGAGTTCATCAACCTGACATTGATCACATCATTGCTCAGTGTGGATTAACTCAAGGATCATTACCAATTCGCTATCTAGGGGTACCACTAGTAACTAAGAAGCTCACTCTAGCTAACTGTGAACCACTTCTTCACCAAGTAAAGAGTAAGATTAATAGCTGGACTGCCAAGACATTATCATTTGCAGGTAGACTACTTCTGATCAACACGGTAGTTGCTGGCATTTCTAACTTCTGGTGTGCTACATTCACTATCCCTAAGAAATGTATAAAGATCATCAACTCTCTATGCGGTGCTTATCTCTGGAAAGGTACAACAGAGGGCCATCACTCGGCGAAAGTTTCTTGGGAAATTGTTACCTTAGCGAAGTCAGAAGGGGGACTTGGGATCAGAGACTTGGTCTTCTGGAACAGGGCGTGCTCAATAAAGTTGATTTGGTTGCTTTTCTTTAGAGCAGGATCTATATGGGTAGCTTGGTTTGTTGGTAACATCCTCTCAGGTGATATCAGTAACCTATGGACCCTGAAAGAGAAGCAATCTCACTCAGCAACTACTAAGAAAATCCTCAGGGTAAGGGACTACGTGTATAATTGGGTGAAAGTCATACCTGGAGATGGACGTAACACAAGATTTTGGTCTGACAATTGGAGCCCGTTTGGTAACATTCGCGCATTCCTTCGTCTCCCACCGTCTTCTAGTCTGGGTATCAGGGCGACAACTACTCTGAGTGAGCTGTTCCAGGAAGACCATTGGCTTCTCCCCCACCCTCGATCGGAAGAACAGCTCTCTCTCCATGCTCATCTATCCACCGTCACCCTTACCACCGAACAGGACTCCTATGAATGGTCACCATTGGGTATACCGCTCCTCTCCTTCTCTACTGGTATGATCTACAACGAAATCAAGCCTCATCAGCAGCAGGTTCCTTGGCACAAAGTCGTGTGGTCCTCAAGAGGTATTCCTCGCCACAATTTTCTGATCTGGCTCACTGTTTTGAACAGATGTCCAACAAAAGACAGAATGGTTAATTGGGGGCTTCAGACAGACCCGATCTGTATCCTTTGTACACAAAGTAATGAATCAAGGGATCACCTCTATTTCCACTGTGCCTACTCTTGGAACATATGGTCGGAAGTGGCGCAAAAGGCTAACTGGTCCCCGGCTAGATCTTGGTCTACAGAACTGGAACAATTACAATCCTCTTCAGCCCCAAAACACTGTCGTCTCCTTACTCAACTGGCGTGGCAAGCAACGGTCTACCTCATCTGGAATGAACGAAATAGCAGGCTGCATCGACAACAAACTAGACCCTCCTCCTCTCTGGTAAAACAAGTGGATCATCTGGTTAGAAACAGGATATCAAGTTTTCGTGAAGAAAGCCCTGCCCTTGCCTCAAAGATGTTGCAGCGATGGTTTCAGCGGTGAGCAATAGCCATTCTCGTGATCATCGACTGATGCCGTTCGGTATTCTCCAATTCTACTAATCCCCTTTTGTCATATGGGTTCAATTATGTTTTCTCTAGGGCCTAGCCCATCTTTTGTTGCTGCTGCTGTATTGGGATAAACCCAACAACTAATGCCTTCTAGGCCATTTATATATAAGTAAAGCCCTTTCTCAAAAAAAAAAAGAAAAAAAAAACTATTTTTGAATCGTAAAATAAATCTTCAATTATATTTTTAATGTTTTAAACCTCCAATTTACAAATTGTTAACGTTTGTCACCCTCCGTCTATAATTTTGTAACGGAAGATGACGTATATTAACGATTTATAAGTTGAGGGTTTAAAACATAACAAAAATAGTTGAGGGTTTATTTTACGATTCAAAAATAGTTAAGGATTTAAATCAATAAACATACATTTTAAAACAAATTGATTTAAGAAAAAAATTTCTTATTATCAAATATTTTTTATTTACTAATAACACTTTGATATATAAGATTTTTGAATCAAATATATTTCTATTAACTAATTAGGCAAATAACTTAAATTCCAGAAGATATTGCCTTGATTTCTAGACAACAAAATTTTAGATTGTTAATATCCATGTTCTTTTTGTATTATGAACCAATTTATTATACTATATAATATTAAAAATTAAGTATAATTTTTCTATTGCCTAAAAATCATGATTATTTTTTTTAAAATAATATAAATAATTATATTTTTAAAATCTACAAAACTCAATTGGTCTATATTATAAAAACAGTTATAATATCAATAATCAGAGAAATGAGTATTCATCGTATTTATTTACCTGATGCATTTCATATGTATCATATGCATGTTTGTGGACCAAGGCTATTTTTTTTTCTCAAAGACCAAGGCTAATTAAAAACATTCTTTCTAAACCAGCATTAGAGAACATCCAGACTACTCTATTCATTAATGTTTTATTCATCCACTCAACGACACTATATTATTCTTAGTTTTTTTCTAATTATATGGTGACTATTAATTCATGCATGCATCCGTACAAAATTAGTTGAACCATTATCAGTATGTGGTTTTTCGATCTTCGTCCTAGTTTGATTCTCCATTAGTGTTTTTACACCTTCAGATTATATTTGGAACCCTCATTCGTGTGCTTCATAAACACTATCCATTTGTTTCTTAGTTAATAAAAATATATTTGATAATTATAAAAAAAATCTTAAATCAATTTGTTTTAAAATGTGTGTTTATTGATTTAAACCTTCAACTATTTTTGAATCATAAAATAAACCTTCAACTATTTTTGTAATGTTTTAAACCCTCAACTTATAAATCACTAGTGTACATCACCTTCCGTTACAGAATGATAGATGGAGGATGACAAACGTTAACAATTTGTAAGTTGAGGGTTTAAAACATTAAAAATATAGTTGAAAGTTTATTTTACGATTCAAAAATAGTTGAGGGTTTAAATCACTAAAAATCCTTAATTTTAAGTTAAATAAAAAAGAGAAAAAATTATTTGAAGAAGAAAATCTTACGTATGAATCACTTTCAAATTTTAATAGTGTTGGTCTCCATTAAAAAGGAAAACTATTTTAAATATTTAGGTTCAGCAATTTATTTTTAAATTTTATAGATCTAATATATATATTACAACAACGCTCTATTCTACTAAGAAACCATTGGTTCGGAAAACCAAATCGAAGGTGAAAAGATAATATATAACATAGCTGAAGAAGAACTCCTCGCATCACGTGCAAGTTTATCCGCCATTATATTTTGCGCTCTTGAAATATGTTGTATCCTTAAACTAGGGAAGAAGGTCTTACTACGGCAAAACTTCTCCATGTGTGTAGCAAAACTGGCCATTTTTTAGATGAAGACACTTTCTTCACCAATTGAGAACAATCCATCACAAACACAACTTCTAAGAACTGCAAGGTCATCGTGCACTCCATTGTCCATATCAGCTGCATTCAAAGGTGATAGGCTTATTCTTAAATTCATCGCCTCCATCATGACATCTTCTGAATTTCTTGCTTGACAAAACCAACCTTGGCCGTAATAATATCTTGTTCCCTCCATGCTCCATCAACAAAACAAACTCAAGTATCCTTCAGGCTCCAGCGACTGCCAGTCTGTAACGGTGGGAACATGCTCATGATTTTTTTGTACCAATAATTGCGCCTCCCTCCAGAGGGTTCTTGTTATCTCTGCTTTACGCATCATCTCCTGGAGATTTCTGTTCCTATTCTGATAGAATTTGTCATTCCTATTTTCCATATATACCACATAATCCAAGGGAAAAATCAGTTTCGAATTCCTTGGGGACCCACCAGAACATATAATCGAGTCTAGTGTAAATCGAGGAGGCTGGGATTATCCGGGGGGGGGGAGGAAGGAATTCCTGATAAAGCCCATATTTATAATGTTGGGGGACATTCAAAGAGTACGTGATATATAGTTTCCTCTTCCATACCGCATAAGCTACACCGTATAACACAATCTATTCATCTTGTCCTAAGTACATTAGCTACTGGTAAGATACCATATAATACTTGCCAAATGAATTGCCTTAATTTCGGAGAACACTTAATTTTCCATGCAATCGTTAGTAGTGGATTAACATTTGGGCCATATACCTATAATTTTAGTTTCTTATATGGATATGTTGATTTTTTTCGGAAACCCGATGTGTATTTCCCAGATTCCGCAAACATTCATCCATCAGAATCTGCCTTCTGCATCCTGCTTACCACCATACCACATATAATTTTGACATCATCATGATGAAAAAGTTCGTGGAGTGTGTCAATTTTCCAGAAATGATCAATCGGATCAATAAGATCTTCCACTTTGTAATAAACCTCGTAACCTCTAACATAACACTTTTGAAATTATTTTGTAGCCCACATTACATAAACGAATGGGTCTTAACTCAGTCATACGGTTTGGTCTTGCCGTCTTCGGAATGAGACAAATATTTGTCAAATTAAGTCTATCATCAAACCTTTCTGTGCTCAAAACATCATTTATCATGCTAACTACATCATTTTTAATAATGGATAAGATTGCTGATAAAACACTGCAGTCATTCCATCGGATCCTGGAGTTTTTTCTGGATGCATCATAAACAGCGCGGCTCTAACCTCTTCTTCTGATGTGATCGCCATCAATCTTTGATTATGTTCCTGCGTTACCATATTCGGCACCCCCTCCATAGAACCATCAAGTTCCACTGGTGAGGTTGTGTGAAATAAGTCTGCAAAATAATTAACTGCTACCGCTTCAACTTCTTGTTATGTATTAACTCATTTGTCCTCCTCATCATGTAGCACAATGATCTTATTCTGAATACGCCCTTGTATTGTCAATGCATGGTAGAATACAGTGTTTCTATCTCCATATATATGCCATTTTGGTTTACCTGAGACTTCCAACACCTCCTCATGGGACTTAGAAAAATCATTCTAAATTCCTTCCAATGCTTTATTAAGAGACTCCATTTTGTCCTTTCCATATGGTGAATTATTTTTCCTCCATATTGAGAGTTCATGTCAACACCAATGTATTTTATCCACTATTCCTTGTTTTCTTTTTACACGATTAGTGTTCCATCTTCGTGTGATTGAGTCCAAAAGTCCATTTTCTCCTACCCATCTCTTATCAAACCGAAATGATTTTCTAAATTTCTAAATTTTATCTTCAATTGTTGCCACAATTGGTCTGTGATCGGAACCCACCATCCCCAAGTACTCAACAAATGAACATGGAAATGAATTATGCCAATCATTATTACCAAGTGTTCGATCTAATCGACATTTAACCATCTGCTTTTTCCTCCTTTCGCTCCAAGACATAGTATTTTCTAAACTAGGAAATTTCATAAGATCACAGTTTTTGATCATGTTGTTAAAGGCACAAAAGTATCTGCATGCCAAAGTGTATCACCTTGTTTTTTATGATTTTCTAGGATCTCATTTAAGTCGCCAATAATAAACCATGGATCAATCCGAGATATGCCTATTCTCGTTAATCTGGTTTGCGAAAGTTTTGGTTTGGTTCTCCATAAACAAAAGATAGATAAATGTGCTTGCCTTTGTATTTCGTTGCAATATCAATAATCATGTTGTTTGATGATATAAGAGCATCCACATTGAAGGATTTAAACAGGTTTGTGGGCTCAGGTTTATAGGGTCTGAAATTAAAAATAAATGATTTAATGGGTTTAATATCACGACCCGCCCCTTAGCGATGACCCCGTCCGATACCGGTTCACGCCACGTGTCGCAAGGCAATTGGAGCCGCATCGTCGACGTCACGCGGAGGAAAGCGGAGAGAGAATCATTTCTCTCATATTTTTGAAAAGTCTAGGGTTTTCTCCGAGAGGCCATTTCGAGTGCGAGTCCGATCTCTCTTCCATTTTCTCGACTTTTCTCCATCGATTCAACGTCTGAGTGTCTCCTCCACTAGCAGAGGTAGGAATCGAGTCGATTCACGTTTAGATAGAACCGATTTGATATCCAAATCGACATCGGGAAATCGAATTTTTTTCTCTCCTTTTAGGGTTGGAAATCGATATGGCTTTTGATTTATGGTTGTATACCCTCGTGTATGTGTTCGATTTATCGTTTTATGGTTCGATTCTCGCGGATTGGAAATCAAAAAGGGGCTAGGGTTCAGAATCGATTTTGGGGGTTTCGATTAGTGGGTTTAAATCTTGTACTGGGTTCGATTGACGGTTCCTTTGATCATTTTTTTTTTTGTTATTTTGTTCTAATAACTTTTACTTTCTCTGTTTCAGATGGATCCCGCTGAAGAGAGAAGAGATACAAAGAGGCAGCATGAGTACTGCAATCACCTGGAAAAAGTGGCCGATTCGGAATATGGGATGCCGAGAAGATGTCCCTGTGGTGGGAGAATGATCGACGAGGTTCGGGTCAAGGAGGAGTTCGTCACTCGTTCTGGCAAGCGCTTCTTCAGCTGCATAAACTACGAGGTGAGATACAAACCCGTTCTTCCCTTCATTACTCTCACCTGCCTTATTAGTTGTCTAAAAATGTAGTCTGATAATTTTCTATGGTTTAACCAAGGCTGATGGGTTGCATTACCGTCAGCCTTGGGTTATAGGTGTCCAGGAGGAGAGCGTACGCCTGCGTAAGCATGTGGAGGAGGCTGATGAGATTATCAAATGGGTGCCCATTCTCAGTAAACAGATTGAGAGAGTAGAGGTTTGTCAACTTTTTTTGTTGTATATATTAGGAAGTTCATTGTTGTAAAGTTTAGCTTTTTAGAAGTCACTAACAAGGTTTCTTTGTTTACTTTTTCAGGCACAAGTTAAAAGGGGCTCACATTGCTGCTTGATAACCTCACTGGTGACGTCTATAACCTCACCGTCCAGGTGGATGCTCTAGAGAGGGTCTGTTTCGACTGAAATCGAAAAGGTAAACATTCAAACTAAACTGAAGTAGAACTGAGACTTAACTACGAACTCGACTAGGAACTGTTTCCGTGTAGAGTAGGAACTGTAAAAGGTTGCTTGTTGTGGTTGAACTGAGACTTAACTACGAACTGTACTAGGTTCATTAAATATCTAGAGTAGGAGTGTAGTAGTACTTCATTAAATCGTTGGTTGGTTGCTGTGATGAATGAACATAAATTGCTATGTGTCTAATACCTGTATCAGTTTAAAAAAATGATTTGATGTGTAATGAATGTCTGTGAACAACTTGTTGTCTAATTAAGTGTAATGAATGTTTGGTAGTTAGAAAACCACCCGAAACTCAAATGCAAGTTTTAGTTTTAAAAATAGTAAATCCTTTTTATATATACTCAAAACAACTTCTCAAAACACAAAGCAAGTTTAAAACACCAACCTAAACTTCTAAAAACAAAAACAAAAAATTAAAACACAACCCCAAACCAAAATGGATCAGTTTTCCCTTAGTTCTCCCGGCTTTGTAAACCTATTATCTTCCCAGTGTTGTCAACCCATATATGTAGGGTCCTCTGATGCTCCTAAACCGGCGGAAAGGAGAAAGTGGACTACTCAAGAAGACATTGTCCTCATCAGTGCATGTTTAAACACTAGCAAAGATCCCGTAGTTAGTAACCTGCAGAAACTAGAATCGTTTTGGAAAAGAATAGATGATTACTTTAATTCAAACCCTCAGCTCAATGGCTTTGCACCGAGAGAGTGGAGTCAGTGTAGGCAGAGGTGGAGAAGGGTTAATGAGCAGGTGTGTAAGTTTGTGGGTAGCTATGATGCAGCTTTGAAAGAGCAGGCTAGTGGCCAAAATGAAAACGATGTTATGAAGTTAGCCCATGACATCTTCTTTAACGACCACCAGGCGAAGTTTACTCTAGAACACGCGTGGAGGGAGCTGAGGTTTGATCAAAAGTGGAGATCGGACTCTATTTCAAGAGATAGTGCAAAGGAGAAAAGGAAGGAACCTGCGGAGACGGTGCCTGAGTCGGATGAAGCTAGGCCTCCTGGTGTTAAGGCTTGCAAAGCAGCCAAACGCAAGAAGAGGGCAATGAAGCTGCATTTGATCGCCTCGGGAGTATTCTTGACAGGAAACTGAATTTATCGAAACAAAAAATAGTAGATCGTCTCCTCTCAAAGGCAATAGATAGTCTACGTGAAAGTGAGGTGGATTTGAAGGAGAAACTTGTTTCTGAGATGCTTTAGGTAGTTTACTTGAATATTTTTTGAATGGTCAAGGTGATAAACTGTTTTTTTTTGTTCTATATTTGCTTTCATTACTTGACCACTGATTCTGTTGACTAAAGAATATATTCTTGTCTGTTATTTTGCAGGTGAAAGGATGTACTGGCGTGGTTTCTTGCTTCTGTAGGATGTAGTGGTGTGGTCACGGGCTGTACTTGTTTACTAGCGTAGGAAAGTGGGTTATTGTAGTAGTAGTAGGGTTCTGGTTGTGACAGGTGGTAGGTGTCACAGGTTATTGTAGTAGTAGAAGGTCAGTTGATGTATGTTTTGCTTCAAAGCAGGTCACATATTGTAATAGACACTAGTACTTGGTGTCACGGATTGTAATAGGCACAACTGGTTGTTTCAGTTTGTGTCACGGGTGTGAAGTGTAGTATTTTGTTTGTCTCTACACTTCACAAGACTTGTAAAATTTTTATATAAAATGTATGTTTCAGTTTCTATCATTTTTATATACACCACTCCCTCACTCTTCTTCTCTCAAACGAGACAACACTCCCTCTCTTGTTCTCTCAATCCAGACAAAACTCCCTCTCTTGTTCTCTCAATCCGGACAACACTCCCTCTCTTGTTCTCTCAATCCGGGCATCACTCCCTCTCTTTTTCTCTCATTCCGGACATCACTCCTCCTCTCTCAGACGAGACAAGACAACACTCACTCAAGACACTCCATCAAGACAACCGAACTCCCTCACGCGGCATCAACATATACTTGGTTTAGTAGTACTTTATCTCTTACTTTCATTCAAAATAATAATGGTATATATCTTATAGATTAATTTTTAAATATTTTCTTCTAATAATAATGGTATATATCTTGTAAATTAATAGGAAATGGTATAAAATTAACAAATCGCAAACTCCTTATAGTATATATCTTATAGTATACAATTTATTTAAAAAAATAATTGATTTTTTTTATCTAAAACTGTTAATCATATTTTCTTCTTCTATCTCCATTTTATATATTTAAAAAAACTATTTATGATATTTTTTTTTTCTAACTCTTCTTTTTTATCTTAAAATCAAATGTAGCCAAATAATGTCGTCCTCATCATCCGATGGAGTAGATGGAGCTTTTGAAGAATATTTTGACGAAGAATTTGATAATATCCTCGACTCCCTACTTGATGAACAAGCCAACATACCAAAGAGACGAGCTTATATCGAAAGAGATCGGGAACAAGGCCACATTCAACTACGGAACGACTATTTTGACAAAAATTCTACTTACACAGCGGACATGTTTAGGCGGCGTTTTAGAATGAACAAGTCACTGTTCATTCGCATTGTCGAGCGGCTAAGTACAGGGGTTCCATACTTTCAGGAAAGAATAAATGCTCACGGAAGGAAAGGGCTCTCACCACTTCAAAAATGTACGGCAGCTATACGTATGCTTGCATATGGTCAATCGGGACATACGTATGACGAATATCTCCGACTCGGTGAAAGTACTGCTCTTTTATTTTTGGAACATTTCACTAATGGGATAATACACTTTTTTGGTGATGAGTATCTAATAAGACCTACGGCGGAAGATCTTCAAGGATTACTCGATATTGGAGAGGCACGCGGGTTTTCCGGGATGATTGGCAGCATTGATTGTATGCATTGGGAGTAGAAAAACTGCCCAACGGCTTAGAGAGGGCAGTACACACGGGGTTCAGGAAAGCCGACGATTGTCTTAGAGGCTGTGGCATCAGAAGATCTTTGGATATGGCACGTATTTTTCGGATTACCAGGTACCCTTAACGATATCAATGTTCTTGATCGGTCTCCTGTTTTTGATGACATTATAAAAGGTCGAGCACTTAAAGTTAAATTCAAGGTCAACAACCACACTTACCGTATGGCGTACTACCTTACTGACAGAATTTATTCGAATTGGTCGACATTTATCCAATCCATCCCACTTCCTCAAGGGGATAAAACAGAGCTATTTGCTAAACATCAAGAATCCACCATAAAAGATGTCGAACGGGTTTCGGGGTAATGCAATCGAGGTTTGCAATAGTCAAAAACCCCAGTCTACTATGAGACAAGGAAAAGTTAGGGAAGATTATGAGAACTTGTATCATATTGCACAATATGATTGTGGAGAACGAACGAGGCCGATACACTCTAACTGATATTTCTCAGTTCGAGTCAGGAGAGTCAAGCAGAGGTTCGAAGGTCAAAAGGAGAGAAAGTTTGCATTCCACTAACATGCTAGGCATGCGCAATGAAGTTCAGGATTCAGGAAAACATAATAGTTTGAAAGCTGATTTAGTTGAAAATGTATGGCAAAAATTTGGAAACGATGAATAATCTTTGTATGTTCATCAATTATCAATGTAATGAATATTTTTATTTATAAAATATATTTTATAATATTTTATTCATTTTTTCAAAATATTTTCAAAACTAAAAAAAATTAAAAAATATATTATTTAATTCTTATAAACCTCTTCTCAGATTCAATAATGCAAAAGCACAATAGCAAAAGGTTCAATATTATTCAAGGCCCCACCTAAAATATATTAAAAAAAATCCTATGAACCCCAAAGAAGGGTTCACTAATGTGGATGCTCTAATATCCACATTGTAACTAGAGTCATAAAATAAAGGCAGACCTCCACTTCTACCATTGGAATCAATAGTGTGGTAGCTCAAACTGAAATGAAACTGAAAAGATTGCACAAAATCAATTTTTGTTTTATCTCCAAAAAAACGAAAATGTTAGTTTGTGTTTAGAATAGATTTTCCGTAAATAACTAATAGACTATCTAATATTTAATTAGTAAATAAATTAAAAGAGGCGTAAATCTGTAAACTATTACACTAAGGAATAACTCTAAAAGGAATATTAATTAATAATTATCAATAATATGCTTAATGCTGTTTTGTAGAACGCATATGAAATTTCTGAAAAATTGTAGTAAAAAAAGGTCAATAGATAAGATATTTACTTAGAAATTTCTTGCTTTTTATGAGATACTATTTTAAGAAAACATAATTGAAGAGGAAAATCTTACGTAATCAATCACTTTCAATATTTTTGGTCTCCATTAAAAAGAATTTTTTTTTTATATTTTAGTTGCAATAGATTTTTTTTAGTTCTATAGAATTAGTTTTTAATTAATAAATAAACTAAAAGATGCGTAAATCTGTAAACTTTTACACTAAGGGAATAACTCTAAAAGGAATATTGTTGACCAAAAAAAACTCTAAAAATAATATTAATCAACTTCAACTAATAATTAAGAAATAATAGGAGAAGTAGTTAGCAAGATTGAGACGACGACCAAATCATCTTCTCTCACAAAAAAAAAAAACATTTTAACTATTGACGTTGATTTCGAAGCCCCCACTTTCCACCACTATATATATAAAACCTCCCCAAAACCTAAAGAATTCATAAATCACATCTCAGTTTATAAAAAACGAACCGCCAATGTATATCCGTGGCAGATTAACCGCTCAAAGCGACGACGTCGTAACTGCTCCTCCTCGCAGAGGCTCCGACGCTCTTCCTCTCCCGCTATACGTAACTAACACCTTTTTCATCATCCTCTTCCCAGTCACCGCCTACTACCTTCTCCTCCGTTGGGACTTCAAGATCAACACATCGACGCCTCTCCACGTCGTCAACCTCTCCGAGATCCTCTCACTCATCGGAGTCATCGCGTCGTTAATCTACCTCATCGGTTTCTCTGGCGTCGGTTTAATTCAATCCGTCTTCCTCCGATCATCCTCCGACGACGACGACGGCGTTTGGAACGTCAACGACGGCGACGAGATCGATCACAAGATTCCTCGTCGAGAACCCGATCTCACTTCCGAGAAAGACGAAGAGATCGTTCAATCAGTGATCGACGGAACCACCTCGTCTTCCTCACTCGAGACGAAGCTAGGAGACTGCAAGAGAGCCGCGGCGATTAGACGAGAAACGGTTCAGAGGATAACCGGTAGATCGTTAACCGGACTTCCGTTGGACGGTTTCGATTACAATTCGATCTTGGGACAGTGCTGCGAGATGCCGGTTGGATACGTTCAGATTCCGGTTGGGATCGCCGGACCTCTGTTGCTCGACGGGAAAGAGTACTTTGTGCCGATGGCGACGACGGAGGGCTGTTTGGTTGCTAGCACTAACAGAGGATGCAAGGCTATTCACATGTCTGGTGGTGCCTTCAGTGTTCTCATGAAGGACGCGATGACTAGAGCTCCTGTTGTTAAGTTCCCTTCCGTGAGAAGGGCTGCTCTTGCCATGTTTTATCTACAGGATCCTGCTAATTTCGAGAGACTGTCTTTTATTTTCGACGAGTAAAAGTTTTGAACTTTGTCTTGTGTGATGATGTTTCTAGGATGGTGATTTTGTATTGACTATTGTGTGTGTTTGTGTGTATTTAGATCGAGTAGATTCGCTAGGCTTCAGAGTATCACATGCTCTATTTCTGGGAGGAATCTCTATCCGAGGTTTGCGTGTGGTACTGGTGATGCTATGGGGATGAACATGGTCTCCAAAGGTGTTCAGAATGTCTTGGAGTTCCTGAAGAAAAAGTTCCCTGACATGGTTGTGATTGGCATCTCAGGTTTGTTGTCTACTCTTTACTTGGTTTCTGACTTTAAAGTCAAAGTCTTTTGATTTTTGGTGTTAATATGGTGGTGTTCAGGGAATTGCTGTTCGGACAAGAAAGCTTCGGCTATAAACTGGATACAAGGACGTGGGAAGCATGTTGTGTGTGAAGCCTTTATTAAAGGTGAGGTTGTGAAGAAGGTGTTGAAGACTAGCGTTGAGGATCTTGTGGAGCTTCACGTGCTCAAGAACCTTACTGGTTCAGCCATGGCTGGTTCTCTTGGTGGATTCAATGCTCATGCAAGCAACATAGTCAGCGCTGTCTTCATCGCCACTGGTCAAGACCCTGCGCAGAACGTGGAGAGTTCGCACTGTATCACCCAGTTTGAAGCTGACGGCGACGACCTTCACATCTCTGTCTCTATGCCTTGCATTGAGGTAAATGCATGTTGGATACTGACAATAGACAGATTTTGTCTGGACCCCACAAACTCATGAAATGTTTTGTTATGATGTGGCTACTACAGGTTGGAACTGTTGGAGGTGGGACACAGCTTGCATCACAGTCAGCTTGTTTGAACCTGCTCGGTGTAAAAGGATCAAGCGACAAGGAGAAAGCTGGCTCGAACGCAAGGCAACTGGCGAAAATTGTGGCTGCTTCGGTTCTTGCGGGAGAGCTGTCGCTAATGTCTGCTATTGTAACTGGACAGCTTGTAAAGAGCCACATGAAGTACAACAGGTCCAGGAGAGACATTGGCCCTTCATCTCATGTGAACAGATGAGCATGAAACAGATAATAAAACTGATTAGTAAAAAAAAAAAGATTTGATGTAATAATAACCTTCATTTGTTTGTTCTTCATTGATTCATCCCGTTTCTAGCTATGTATGTACTCCAAACTACCTTATTTATTATGTAAAGACAATTTAGTACTTTCGTGGCTTTTAAATCATAAATTGTCTCTTTGATAAGGGACCGTTGGATTATCTTCAACCTTTTAACCCAACTGTCCACATGTAATCAAATTAGAGAAGATTGCTTATAGATCACTCGTAATATCTGATAACGAACCGTTGAATTATCTTTGGCTCTTGCATTTTATGGAAAATCTGTACTTGGTGGGAGTGGTGCTGGTATGCTTATAGAGGCTTGGATGAACAAGAAAGTCAAAGATTCCAGTTGATGCTTGATTTAACTGTAACTAGAACCATTTTCTTGTTCCTTAGTTTGGTTTCTGGAGGGAACATTGTTTGAATGGCAGTGAAATAAGCGATGAGCTCCTCAGGGTCCAATGATCATGCATACTTGCTTTGACCTGACCGTTGCATGTGTTTTCAGCGGCTAGCGCTTGATTGAGGGTTTAAACATGATTTGAGTAGCGATGAGGTCTATGATGAGCTCCTTAGCCAATAACCATGTTTACTACTTCCTCGAGTTTTCTTGTTGTTTGCCACTTGATGCTTGATTAAGATTCATAAATCATGGATATAATGTGAAGAACTTAGATGCATATCTCTGATTCGTTATTTTTTTTCTGGACGAAATGAGCATAACTTGAGTAGCCATGACATAAACGACGATCATACATGCGTGCTCATGTTGGATGCTATTAGTGTAATCAGAATAATCCCATGGGTTTCAGTTTCATTTTCGGAGAATTATAGAGTTGATTGTGGGTTGATGATAGCTCATCAAGATGTGAGATTAAAGGCATAATCATAATAAATGCTAAGTTAATAATTGTTGTAGTGTTTGTGTGCTGTTACGAAGTAGCCGACACAGAGTTAGGGAGTAATAAATGTAAACATGTGGTTTGTGGGTGTAACAGAGGATGGAGTGATATGAGAGTTTGATCTCTATAAATATCAAAGCTGGTGCAGTTGGAGAGGAACACGTTATTTATGACAGAAAGAATGCAAATTATAGATGAAGTACACTTGTGACTTGTGTACATGCGACAGCTATTACAAATTCAACTACTAACGTACCCGTAGAATACTTAAACCAGTCTTGTTTAAATCGCTTTTACGTTCTAGTTTTTAATTTAACTGTCAACCAAAAAATGGTAGAATCCCAACAGAAACGCGTTGGGAAACGGTCAAAACACAATGACAACTTATAGGGATAAAATTTCTCGCACAAGAGCTAAATGTTTCTCTTTTTTTAAAAAATAATTTTAATATTTTAGGTTCAACAGATATTTTAAAAATTTTATAGAATTTATTTTTTAATTAGAGCAATATTAAAGTCGTGTAAGTCTAAAAAACCCAGTCCGTCCTGGTCAGGTGGAACACAAATCTTGTCCCATGCGATCCAATGTAATCCTTGATTGTTTTGGCTCGAACTCCACCAAAAGTTTGAGGTAGCACTGTTTAATTTGTCAACAACATATTGTGTAAATAAGTAGCACGACATATTGTATGTCGGCACTGCTTGCGCCACAGATTTTATTTGAACTTCTTTCCCGCTTTTGGAGAGTAGTTTAGCCGACCACGAGATGACACATCCATTGAAGCGATCTTATACATAAGAGAATCTTTTGTCTTAGAACCACAGATTTGCAAAAAATTTCCAATTGAGTTGTTTGTTATTGAGTTTATTTGTTGATTTTTTTTATCGTTGGATATTACTGTGTAGAGCTTTTATATCTTCATTCGTTATGATCAAACAAAGAATATGTGATTGTATTCATATTCATTTATATAATATATTTTTGAATAGAATATGTGTTTTTTATATCGAAAATTTCTTTTATGTAAAATCAATTTGGTCACATTTATTTTTTTGTTTATCTATCTTTTATACAATTATTTGCGAAGTGATTTTTCGCAACGGAGCTCACGTTAAAAGTTAGAGCGGTTAATATCGACATTACCTTTAATGAATAAATAATTTACAAATCAAAAACGAATTTAATTTATTTTGATTAGATAAATGATTAATATTAATAATAATAAGAACAATCCAAAATCTAAAAAATATATTTTAAAATAAAAGATAATTACTATATGTACCGTGTTATTATCTTAAATACACTTAACGAATAAAATATATAAAATTGATAGAAAATTAAAAAAAAAATCAAATCTATTTTATTAATATCTATGTTACCCTTAACGAATAAAATATATAAAAAGTAAAAAAAAATATTAAATTTATTTGCTCAGATAAGTGATTGAAATTAGAATAATAAAATTTATCCAAAATTTTAAAAGTATATCTTTATTAAAAAAAAAAGATAGCTTCCATATATATTGAATTGTTATCCAATATATTTTTAATAAAATATTTAGTTAAATATCTATACTATTATTTACGAAGTGATTTTTAGCAATGGAGCTCCCACGTTAAAAATTAGAGCGGTTAATATCGATACTACTCTTAATGAATAAATTATATAAATTATTTCAAATCAAAAACGAATTTAAGTTATTTTGATTAGATAAATGATTAAAATTAATAATAATAAGAAATATCCAATATCTAAAAGAATATATTTTAAAATAAAAGATAATTACTATATGTACCGTGTTATTATACACTTAACGAATAATATATATAAACTTGATAGAAAATTAAAAAAAAAAACGAATTTCAAATCTATTTTTATTAATATCGATGTTACCATTAATGAATATAATATATAAAAATTAGGTAAAAATAAAAAAAATAAATTTATTTGATCAGATAAGTGATTAAAATTAGAATAATAAGATTATCCAAAATATTATTATTTGCGAAGTGATTTTTCGCAACGGAGCTCTCACGTTAAAAGTTAGAGCGGTTAATATCAATACTATCCTTAATGAATAAATTATATAAATTAATTGCAAATTAAAAAAATTATTTAAGTTATTTTGATTAGATAAATGATTAAAATTAATAACAAAAAGAACAATCCAAAATCTAAAACGTATATTTTAAAATAAAAGATAATTACTATATGTACCGTGTTATTATCTCAAATATACTTAAGGTATAAAATATATAAACAAGACAGAAAAAAACGAATTTCAAATCTATTTTATTAATATCGATGTTACCCATAATTAATAAAATATATAAATTAGCTAAGAAATAAAAATAAAAATTTTAAATTTATTTGATCAGATAAGTGATTGAAATTAGAATAATAAGATTTATCCAAAATTTTAAAAGTATATTTTTATTAAAAAAAAGATAACTTCCAAATATATTGAATTGTTATCCAATAAATCTATTTTAATAAAATATTTTTTTTGTCGACTATAAAATATTTAATTAAATAAATATTTTAATTTTATATAATTGAAAAGAGAATATTTGGAGATTTTTCTTATTTATTTATTAATAATAAATATAGTGTACATATAAATACATAATAATATTCAAATAAAAAAATAAATAATAATTTGTCATTATAGTATTTTAATTATTATTACATGTATTAATAAGTAATTATGAATTTTTTATGTTCGCATTGACGGGGTAAACACCTAGGTAAAAACATAATTACTATATATATTTTGTTGTTATCTGAAATATACTTTACGAATATAAAAAAAAAGAATTTCAAATCTATTTTATTAGATAAATGACTAAAATTAATAGTATTAAAATTATCGAAAATCTAAAAATATATTTAAAATAAAAGGATAAATTATATATATATATATATATATATATATATATATATATATATATATATA
>OVBX01000775.1:0-19391 GCA_900406325.1 Erucastrum elatum
CCATCCAAATAAAGAAAGTTATATATATATATATATATATATATATATATATATATATATATATATAATAAATAATAATAGGGCTGTAGTGTTTAAACCCTCAATAATTTTTAAATAGGAAGGAAAATCCATAACTAAAACTTTATGTTTTTAAATCCTCAAATCTTGTCAATGTGGTTAGCCCTTAACAAAATTGTCTTCTCTGAACTGAGACTCGTTAAACTGAAATGTAGTATTTAATATAATCACAGAAACAACACAGAATACTTAAAATTATTGAATATTTTAATGATTTAAATCCCAACTATTTTCAATCAGATGGAAAACCTCAAATAATACTTTATGTTTTTAACCCACAAATATTAAAACGTTAATGTCTTTAACCCTCCATAAATAAAGTCGCATCTTTGGATAGAGACGCGTTTGGAACGTAACATTTTATTTACTCACAAAAATGATCCAAAATGCTTAAATCATCTTTTATTAATAGGCAGGGACAGTCAAAGTTTCATCCCTAAATTAAAAAAATTACAGTTTTTCCTCCTTTTCAAGAACCTTCGAAGGTGAAATAAGAAAAAAAAACTCTATTTTTTACAATACTAATTCTTTTTCTCACATTTATTTATTTATCAAAAGGTAAATTTTGGAATATTAAGCAATCTAGGTTATCCATCTTTTCACACTCAAAAATTTACCTAAAGTTTATCAAAAAGGTGAACAAGAGAGAAAGAATCAGGATTAGAAACAACAAAGCTTTTTAACTTATCTAACTTTCTATGGTTTTGAAAAGGAGAGCCCTAATATTTTCATTTAAGGATGAATTGTGATTGTCCATGTCCTTTGATGAAGAGGGTTTTAAGCATCTTTTGTGATTAAATGAAACGTTGTGTTTCAATTTAACAGGTTCCCATTCAAAAACAATGACTTTTTTTTACGGAGAGTTAAAGGTATTAGAGATTTAATAGTTAAAGGTTTAAAAATAAAAGTTTTCATTTGGGGTGTTCGTCCAATTTAAAATAGTTGAGGGTTTAAACCATTAAAATACACTTCATTGTAAGCATAGTGTATTTTTGTGATTATACGAAACACCGTGTTTCAATTGAATGGATATTTGTTTAGAAAAGACGATTTTGTTAACAGAGGGTTAATGATATTAATGGTTTAATAGTTGGGGGTTTTAAAACACAAAATTTTAGTTGGAGATTTTCCATCCGATTTGAAAATAGTTGGAGGTTTAAATTACTGAAAACCCATAATAATACTCATATATCTGACTCATGTTTATACTCCATATTCAAAACTTATCATTTCAATTGATTTTTGTTGATACTCCTTCCGTTTCCGTTTCGATTTACTTGAAAGGCAACACTGGGCCATTGGTTTATCCGGCCACCGGTTTCCTCTATGTTTAATCTGCCATCCAGAATTTGACTTGAGCACAAGTCTTCCCAGTTTAGGTACTCTCTTTCTTTGTTTAGCTGTGGGCCTATGGTTTAATGGCTGTCTCTTTCATGTTGCAGGTTCTTTTTGGTCTTCTTTAAATTGCAAATCTGGCCATCGTCTTGTTCATCTATCTCAAGACTCATGTGGTATAAACAATCTTTATGGACATTCATCTTTTGGTGTGGATTCTCCTTCTATCTTTATGAATATATCAGGTGCCATGGTGGGCGCTATGTCTACTCTGTTTATCCAAGAGAATACATTAAATTTTTATTCTCCGTCTCATTATACATTAAATATTAGTTCTCCGTCTCATTAATGATTGTTTTGCCATAACTCTCCTTCTTGCCTCCATTGCTCTCTTCCTCTCTCGTAAATGGCATCTCGGCGTGCTTGTTTTTAGGCAAGTTTCCTGCTTTTCCCGTCTTTATGGCTTTCTTCCTAGCCTTGTGATTGATGACTTACAAGTCCTGCTTGGTTACAGCGGAGCTATCTCTATAAAGATGTATGTACTTTTGTATGCTCCGCCTTTGCTGCTTCTGTTACTAAATGTAAGTGATTTAGTTTATGGATTTGCTTTATTATTCATTCCCCTAGCAATGATTCTTCTTCATATGTCAAGTTTTTCTATTCACTGGCCATGAATATAATTGGAGTGGTATCTGCTTTAGCTACTGCAGCTCTTTTTCAGGTTTCTTCTTACAAGTCCCCATTATTCTCCATTTGGTTTTGTTTTCTCCCTGGTAGCTGGAACCTTGTTAACTCTTTCTCCAATGTTAAATAGGTGAGTTGCAGTATCCAACAAAATTATGATTTTTTATAATGCAAAGAAGTGCCACTCAACTGGTTAGGTGAATGGTTATACAGATACTCGTGGGGATTGTGCCCTTTCTGATAACCTATCCAGTTTCCATCAACTGGTCACTATCCGTACCGCATCAGAGAAGACCAAAGACACATAAAGCACAAGTGAACCTTTGATAAGCTAACAGTTAGATAATCACGGTTGTTTTTTATTCTCACTTTTGTAGCTAAATATCTGAGTAGGAATCAGTGCTTACTATAAATTGTGTGGAAGTGTATGCGATGAAGATTGAAACAAATTAATGATAATCAGTATATATCTGTAAACTATTGTCGTGAAGCGCATCTGGTGTAGTGGTATCATAGTACCCTCCCACGGTACTGACCAGGGTTCGATTCCCTGGATGCGCATTTTAAGTTTATGTTGATCTTTTTGAGTCAACGGTAGTTGGTTTGGTAATCGAAAAGCAAGCAACACAGTTGCACACCAGATCTGAAATAAAAGCTAGGGAGAGGCAACTTACTGCCATCTCATAAAGAAAGGCCTTGCCAACATATCTTCTCCCTGAAACTTGTTGAGTAGCTTTCGTGATTTCTTTTTCATTTTTTTGTAACACGAAGCTTTGGTGATATTATTAAATTATTTTTGTTGCTATCACTTTGGTACTTCCAATAGTGATGCATGGCTATATTGATTGATTGTCTTGTTGTGCGGTACTTTAAAAATAAATAAAGAAAATGAAGACTTTCGGTAGGGTCTCTTGACAGCTACTTCTTTCATTCTTGGTCACACAAATTAAATAACTCGGGCGGATGGTGAAAGGTTTTGTCTACTTTATGGTTTACACGAACCATGCATAGAAAGAGAGGAATGGATCGGATTATCATATTCGTCCTGCCAGCTGCTCTTGCTGCTGTGACATGCGGCTGCGATGCTAATTACACCAGATACGATTTCCCTCACGACTTTGCTTTCGGATCCGGCACTTCGGCTTATCAGGTACGTAAGAAGATTTTTTTATCTTTTTTTTTTCTTTGTCTCATGATCTGAAGAAGGAATCTTTGTTTGGTCTCTGAAAAGTGGGAAGGAGCTTTTGATGAAGATGGGAAAAAGCCTAGCGTCTGGGATACTTATGTTCACTCTCGTAAAAGCCTTTCCCATTTTTGTTTTCACTTTCTATTTTCGGTGTTTGGATTTAGCTAACTCATGCATTAAATTATTACCACCCAAAATTAGTAGGTGTATAACAAATTTCTTGACATTAACATCATTTTTGGGAAATTCAATGGTTTCAACAGGTAACTTAGATAATGGAGACATAGCTTGTGATGGGTATCACAAGTACAAGGTTCACTTTCTCTTTCTTTGGATTCTAATGCACACTTCTTTTTAGAAGAAAAAAAGAGAGTCTATTTTTATTAGATTGGCAAAGTTGTTATCACCACTATGACACAGGCCTGCTATGAAATGCTTTCCCACTGTTACTCTGCAGGAAGATGTGCAACTGATGGTGGAAACTGGCTTAGATGCATTCAGATTCTCCATCTCTTGGCCTAGGCTTATACCCAGTTAGTGTTTCCTCTTTAAACATATGCTCCCGCGTTTTTTTCATCTCTTTTTTTTTGAAGGGACTAATTCAATTTATGCGCTCTTATCTCATTAGATGGAAGAGGTCCTGTTAACCCAAAAGGTCTACAGTTCTACAACAACTTCATCCATGAACTTGTAACCCACGGTAACACCCGTCTTCATATTTATATCCAATCACTTGCTGCGGTGCTAAGAGTTTGGTTCATGTAACCTTTTTGTATAGGAATTGAACCACATGTTACACTGTACCACTACGATCATCCTCAGTCTCTAGAAAATGAATATGGAGGATGGCTTGACCGCAGAATTATGTAGTGGCATTTACTTATAAGCTTCTATTTATTCTACTAAACATGACCCAAAACTAATTAACACTTGCTTTTTTATTTGCCAATATTGCAGCAAAGACTTCACTGCGTATGCAGATGTTTGCTTCAGAGAGTTTGGGAACCAAGTAAAATTCTGGACCACAATCAACGAGGCTAATATATTGACTATTGGAGGTTACGACGGCGGGGGTTTACCACCTGGTCGTTGTTCTACCTGCTCGTCAGGCAACTCTTCCACTGAACCATATATCGTAGCCCATAACTTGCTGCTGGCACACGCCTCAGTTTCAAGGCTATACAAGCAAAAGTACAAGGTAATACTTGCTTCTTCTACATTTTTATACACCCTCTCTTGAAATGTGTGAGTTTTGATGAGAAAAGAAGCAACATAATGGCGCAGGATACGCAGGGAGGTTCTGTAGGCTTCAGCATATTTGCAATAGGGTTTAGACCTAGTACAAACTCCAAGGATGATGAAATGGCAATCCAAAGATTCAAAGATGTCTTCTTCGGCTGGTGAGTCGGTCAGGGCACAAAATGTTAAATTCATATCCAAGGAGCTAATCATTCAAATCCTCTTAGGATGCTTGGGCCTCTTACATATGGAGACTATCCGGATGGAATGAAAAGAATCATTGGAACAAGACTGCCTGTTTTCACAGAAGAAGAATCAGAACAAGTTAAAGGCTCAGCTGACTTTGTAGGAGTCATTCACTATCTTGCGGCTTCTGTCTCTGACGCCCAATCCAAACCTTTTCTTCCAGGAGACTCGAGATACTTCGCAGACATGGGCGTATTATTGACTTGTAAGGAAGAATCAGATCACCCAATCTTTTCAATAAACAAAACAAAGTCTCTACGCTTTGCTAAATATTCTTCTTCTTCCTCTTCATTTTGGATAGACGCTGGGAATTTCACAGCCTTTGAGGTACAAATATTCAAGTCAACCAAATTCAGATGCAAAACTCTTAATATTCCTTTACTGAGCTAAGCGTTCAAACATCTTTCTTAGTTTGCTGTTTTCTTGTTTTGTTTGTTGTTTGGACAAGTATGAAGTTGCTCCATGGGCTATGGAAGGTGTCCTGGAGTATATAAAGCAGAGCTATGGCAATCCTCCTGTCTACATTCTTGAGAATGGTCCTTCTCTCTCTGGCTCTCTATCTCTTGTTTTTGTTTTTCTTTTCTGCTCAACTGTCTTGCCAATGCAAACATATAGGTAAACCGATGAAGCAAGATTTGCAGCTGCAGCAGGAGGACACACCACGTATTGAATTCTTACATGCTTACATGGGTGCTGTCCTCAAAGCCGTTAGGTAACAAAAGTGTGTTTCTTACTTTCTGTTCTCTGTATTTTGGTCGTTGTAACAAAAAAAACATTACTACGAGCAGGAACGGATCAGATACGAGAGGCTACTTCGTCTGGTCATTTATGGATCTGTATGAGTTACTGAGTGGATACGAGTTTAGTTTCGGACTTTACTCTGTGAATTTCAGTGATCCTCATCGCAAGAGATCTCCAAAACTCTCTGCACATTGGTACTCTGCTTTCCTCAGGGGTAAAACCACCTTTCTTGATTCCCAAGACATCTTCCAATTACAGAGCAACTTATCTTCTTCAGCAACTTCCTCGTAGTGTTGCAACTGTCTAATCATTTACCGTCCAGTTTTTGATTGAATAAAGATTCAAGTAGCTTGCGTACTTTTACATAAACTCTGTTGTTTTATTGCCCACATAAAACGACTCAACAAACACAAAAAACAGGGAGAAAAGGTACTGAAAAGACGATTACAATACTAACACAAACACACACAGAGGTACAATCATTTTATTTGAAAAAGCTCAGAGATGAAACAAAAGCCTTGTTTACTGCTTCTGGAGGTCAACGACCTTAGCCCAAGCAGGCCTGGCAGTGATCTTCTTAACCCACTCGCTAACTTTAGGGCGAGACTCAAAGAGGGTCTTGGAGTCGGTACCCATCAAGTAGTGAATGACAGGGAGGTGGTGGAGATCAGCCAAGGTGAAGCAGTCACAAGCCAAGAACTCAGATTTAGAGAGCCTTGCCTCGTAGATATCCAAGACCTTGACGAGCTTGCCTTCGAGCTCTTGGACAGCGGCTGGATCCATGGTCATGCCAAACATGCCTTTGAAGATACGCTCGAAGGCAATCTTGGAGGCGATAGGGTCGAACTGTTGACCTTCAACATTAAGCCAGACCTTGGTGATTGCCTTGACTTTCTTGCACCCTGGGCACGTAAGCTTCTCACCTTTCTCACTGTACTCATCCGCTATGTACTCTGTGATGGCTCTCGACTCTGTTAAAAAAAAAAAATCAACAATCATTAATGAATAATAAATTAACCAAAAAAAATGCAATCATTGATGGATTTTTTTTGTGCAACAGCAATCATTAATAATTAACAGAAAAAAATTAACCAAACAACTGCAAAAAAAATATTTACCAAACAACAACAAAAAAAATTAACCAAACAACAAAAACAAAACTTACCGAACAGAGTTAAGTCACCGTCTTGGAGAGCAGGGATTTGACCGAAGGGCTAAAAGTAAAAAAAAAAGGAACGACACGTCAGATCTGATGATGAGGACCAATAACAAAAGCTAATGGGGACTTACGTTGAGGGAAAGGAAAGGCTCCTGTTTGTGAGCACCAGCTCTCATGTCAACGGGGAGCAACTCGAACTCGAGTTCCTTCTCGTAAAGAGCAGCGAGAACGCGCATGGTGGCGGTGGACATGGGGACTCCGTGGACTTTGATGCTGGCCATGGTGATTCTTGGAGGAGAAGGAGAAGATTTGGTTGTGAATTTCAAGTTGTGATGAGAATGGGATGGAGAGAAAAGAAGGGAAGAGTGGCGGAGTTTTATAGGAGGAGGAGGAAGGAGTCTTCCTTGGAGAATAGTTCTCATCATTTTTTTTTTCCAGAAACTTCTCACCACCACCACTAATCACGTCTCCCCCCCACTTTCTCTCTGTTTATTTACTTTTTTTTTTCCATTTAGTTTATCTTTTCCTTTATCTACTACATTATCGCCAAGCGTCAGATATTTCACATCTCACATTTTTATTTTCATTTACTACGTTTTTTTTCCACAAAAAAATAAATAATCGTGAAAGCATCCTTAATCTATTGATTGAAATTTAAATATTTCTACACCAGATTTGCGGTTTTGTTTCTAAAATATATATTTTAATTTTTGTAGATTATAAAATGTAAATTTATTAAAGATTGTAGAACATTGTAGATAGAACGTTTGTGATGGTAGCGCTGCAGAAAGTTTGGCGAGGATGCCATCATAATCGTTCGTCGATCCAAACATTATAAAAAAATATATGGTAAAACTGTTTACAAATTTGTTTATCAGTATTACATAAATTAGAAGTATTTTTATCATCATTTAGAATAAAGATAAATATATAATTATATGCCCACTATTAAAATAAATTCAGATATAAAAGAGTATTTATACCATTTTATTCTTTTTATTTACTTAAGCAAAGAATAAAGGACTTTTGACCTATCAAAAGCACTTTGTTAAAGAAGAAAAAATGACAGGTAATTAGATGAGAAAGTCATCTTCTTGTAGAAACCGATGTTCGATGCTGAAATAGACTACTCTGCTCAAGTAATATATTTGAAATTCTAGTACATACTACATAGTACATATCATTTAAGTTTATATGGATCTTATACATGTGAACGTGTAATTTTCCTATATAAATAACACGAAGAAAGAGAGTCGACAAACCCAGCCGTTTTGCTTATTATTCACTTCTTGTTGACAAATAATTTTTCAGATGTTGCTGACCGAAAAAAAAAAGAACATAGATGTCATGTCATCAGCAGTGACGTCAGATTCATTCAACGCCTACTTGCCAATCAATAATTCTCAGATGTTACCGAAAACGTTGTAATAAAAACGTCCACACACGTTGTTCAAAAAAAAAAAAAACGTTCACACACTTTTTTTAACTTTTATGAATTTCTTTTTTTTTGATGTAAATGTTAAGATTTATTTGATAGAGGAATGTTAAAACACTCTCATAGAAATTTCATGTTTTGAGAAAAACCTCATTTTAGAACTCTTTCTTTGATTATCTCTTCTACTCCTTCTGTTTTAAATGAATGTCATTTTATTTTTATTCAAACAGATTAAGAAACAATTGATGTTACATATTTTATATATAAAAACACAATTATTTATACACCTAACTATATTTTAATCAATAGAAAAATAATTTGCATCATAAAATTAATAAATTTTATATTGAAAATTGAAAATGACACTTATTTTATAACAAAAAATATTTTCGACAATAATATTTATTTTAAACGGAGGGAGTATTATTTTTACCTGGTGAATGTGCACACATATTTATATCTTAGTTTTACTTTGTTCATCAACTTATCGGGCAAAGATCATGTTGATCTCACCAAGAGTTTTCTTTGAATTTTGGTATATGAACTGCATTCGGAAGCAAGAATAAACAATGGTTTATTCTCATGAAACTTTCTTAAGGTTTTTGTTGAAGATAAGGAATGGTTACCAAATCGATTGGCATTTACTATATGTTTAAGCTCATCCCACGATAAACGTACATGCTGCAATCGTTGTTGTTAACTGATTGATTATTTTTGTTGAGTAATAATAATAGCAGAATGGAAGAAACCAAAGTAAGTTTTTTTTTTTTGTAGTTAGTTCAACTTCATCATACTATATAATCTCATTTACAAACAATCTTTATATTTTTATTTAGAAAAAGGTTGAAAACTACGAATTAGCTATTCTTGCATTCGTGAACTTTTTTTCCAAAATTTGACGCATTCATAGATCTTTAAATAAAATCTAGAGAAATAACTAATTTCACATATTTTCAAAAAAGATGTTGTAATCTCTTTTGCGTACTTGAGGTCTCTTTTCGTACTCCAAAATTGCTTGCAATTGAAAAAGGGGGAAAAAGATACCAATACTTTTTTTTGAGCAAAGAGATACCAATACTAAGAAAGAGAATATATAGTTATTTATATACAATACTTTCATCCAAAATATAGGAAGATTAAACTTCCATAAGACTGGCCTAGGGACGACAAATAATAGAAGTGGAGTACATACCATATCAAAAAGAAGCACAGAAGAATTGTTTGAGTTGTCCAAAAAAACAAATTGTCTGAATGAATAAGAAACAATGACAATAAAATAAATATATGATAATTATGGAGCACCAAAACTCATATGCTCATAGAGATTGTCGTCAAGATCCCCCTTACTTCTAACCTGGTTTCCAACCAACCTGTCACTCTCTACTTTCACGAACATCAAAGCGAATTTTATAAACCCTAATGACATCATTTGCAAAAACAAACATCAGAAAAGGTATAAAATCAAGTTTGACATATGTCACCTGAAACAGAATTAAACCGTCATATTTCTGCTATGCTCCAATGAAAAGAGGAGGCTCACTTGCTCTATAACCCTGTTAACTAAAATACGTGAAAATGCTGTTGCTCTATAACCGTCATATATAGTTGTTTTAGAGTTTATTTATTATGTATCAAAGTTTTTTTAGAGTATTTACAGATTCATACATATTTGGGAGCAATGTGGTGATTATGGATCATTTTGGAGATAAATTTAAGCAAAAAAAAAACTTAAAAACTACTCCCTCCGTTTCTTAATAAGTGTCATTGTAGAGGAAATTTTCCGTTACAAAATAAGTGTCGTTTTGGGTTTTCGATGCAGAATTTATTGATTTTATTCTGCAGATTATTTTTCTATTGGTTGAAATAGGAGTAAGTGTATGGGTAATAGTGTTTTTATATGGAAAACATGCAAAATTAAATGATTTCTTAATCTGCGTGAAATATGTCAGAATGACACTTATTCAGAAACAGAGGGAGTAGTTCATAATCTCTTATATACTAAAGCACAAGTCACTCAACTAATCCTATTATGACATGTGTATTTTCCAAAAACTAAAAACTAACTAAAGTAAAAAAAAAAAGATAAAACATAAATGTTTTACCAAATATAAGTCCTACGAAATCCTTAATTTTTTCAAACTACAAAATTTTAAATCCCTATATTTTCTCAATCCACTACCACCACATCCAAAGATGAATCAAGTCTATAACTCCCAACCAGACACGCAAACTGCTTCATCTTCTATATTATTTGCAATAACTAATTTGCTTTCGCTTTCTTGACCCGATTTTTGTGAATCATACAAAAAAATGAGTACTAAGTTGAGAAGAAAAGAAAACTAGATGGGGTAATAGTAAGTATATACAAATATACTGTCAACAACTGAGGTAAGTATTTTCAAATATGTTTTTCTTTCTCAATGGCTTATTCTTATGAAACGAATGAACAAGAAGCAACGAAAGTATAAAATATGACTGTAAATTGTTGACACATCAGACTTTGACATCACGTGTAAATTGCATGGTTCTTTAGATTTAAAACATCAGACTTTGACTCTGATTTAAAATATGACTGTGATATTTTGACACTTTTCTTTCATTTAACCATGCAATTTTTTTTTGAGTTTTCCAGCAAAAAGTTTGGGTTTATTATAGTCAAATGAAAGGCCAGGTCATCTACCACTAAAGAACCTGAAGGTGGTATATAGGTGAACGAGATTAAAATCAATGTTAATCGAAGTATTTTACTTAATTATGACTGTAAGTTGTTGTATTTTCTTAGAGACAGTGTCCATAATCTATGGAAACAAAAAAGTTTACAGCCTTATGCAAATACAAATTATCACTCTTCTGCATTCTTTGACAATTGACATTCGGGTAGGAAGTTACTAGGACAATCTAATTTATTGATAAAAGGTATCTTTATATGTAACTTCTTTCAGGTGTTCTAAAAAATGTAATTCTTTCAAAGTCTTTGTTCCTGAAAAATGTCGATGTTAGTAAGCATTAGTTGCAGTTTTTGATACTTACTCATGTTTAAATGATCAGATATTATTTACTCCATCTGAACAAATTGGGTTGATTATAAATTTATTTGAAACAAATAATTTGTTTCTTTTTATCTGATCAATATAATTCTAAAAATTAACGTCTAACTATAACTGCTTCAGTATATTTTACTCAAATCTTGAGTCTTAACTATGTATGTAAACGTAATTGATTTTGTTTTAAAATATGCATACCAAAAATTAGCTAGCCGCGCAATTGCGCGGGAAAATAACTAGTCAATAATATGACACGGTCATAAATGAAAACCAGATGAACTTGGGGTAGTATTAAGCTTAACATATTATTGGTCTTCTTTTTCCATAGAACTTGTGTTCATAATTAAATATCATCTTACATCAATATCATAAAAGAATACACCAATAATACAAAAGAAAACCCAAAAGCTGAGTCTTTGAGTGAGAGTGTTTAGCACGCACTTCTCTCTCTTTTCTCTCAACTTTCCCAACCTCAGTGACCTAGGGTAGAGATGCTGCGGATTATGGCGGCCTGTCGGCAGTGGTAGTCGTCTCTCCCTCTCAGATTCTGACTGATGTCAGCGGAATATGGTGCTTCTCGGTGGCCTCTCTCCTTCATCCAAGCGAATCGGTTGGGTCGTGTCGCGGTCTAATTCCTAAGAAATTCCCATTGTTGTGGTGGTTCGTCGAGAGTACATAGGTGAGTCTCTGTTACAGGAAGGCTGAACAACCAACGTAAAACACTAGTCAGCTGGGATCAAGGTTTGTCTCTGAGGATTCTTAATATTAGTGCCTTTATGTTAAACTCCCTTTATATTAGTAATAGATTTATGAGATGTTCTTGTTAGAGATTTCCAATTAGCGACATAATATCGTTCTAACGGATTGAATTGTTCATTCATAACTTTGGTTAGTCAAGTAGTAACTTTTGCGCAATAATTTGGTTAGTGAAGTTGGAACTTTGGGCAAAATGTATTTGTGGCTGCATTTTCTTCACATGACCTAACATTATAAACTAGAGTTTAACCTGTACATTCGTGTGGATATATTTTTCATTTTATATATGTTTAATTTTGATATTATCATAAAAAAATTAAATATATGATTTATATCTTAGTATTATGTATTGTTTAAAGTTTTAATCTTATTGTTTAAGTTTCTTATTACTTTATAAATATAGTGATTTTTTATTCTTATTAATTGTTATTTTATTCTCGAGTTTTCATAGTTGAAATAATCAAATAAAAAAGATTTTTCAATGCATAATTTTTGAAAATATATAGCTGTAAAAATAAATTTTAACATATGTTAATAAGTTTATTTGTATAAAAATATGATATGATTAACAAAGTTGAACTCGTTTGATGGCAGATAATAATTTTTTAAAATAAAAGTATTTTTAAGAAATAAATAGATTAATTTACCAATTTAATTTTTTTTGTCAACAATTTACCAATTTAATATATTTTATCATATTTAATTTATATAATACTTATATTTTGATATAATATAGACTATAATTAAAAATTCATAAAAATAGAAATATTTTTTATGTTTTTATTTATAATAAAATTTAATTAATATATATATATATATATTCTAATATTATATTAATTACGAAATTAATTAATACATTTTAATGAAAATATTTAAAAAGTTTATAAAATTTGGTTAGATTTTTTTTCAACAGATTTTGTTATAACTAAAAATAAAATTTTAAAAGTTAAAATTAGTTTATTATTAATATTTTTACTGATTATTATGTTATATCATGCAATTAATGAAGTGCACCTAATAAGACTTCACTTAATCCTCCACTAACTTAGTTTGGGCGTTGGGCCCTAACCCGTAAAAAACCCAGTGATAGTAGCCATTAAAGATAAAAAAAAATGTGTGAAAGGCAAAAAGTAACAAGGACCGTCCACGTCATCAAGGTATCGCATTCCTCTCTGTTACAGCTAGTTGTATTTTGTACACAAACTCTCCTTTGTATCTACGGGGAAAAATCTTTTGTTTCTGTGCTAAACATTCTAGGATCTTCTACTAAGCAGAGGGCGTTATCTTCAAGAAACAGATCAGCGCCGGCGAATAGTTGAGAGAGAGAGAGAGAGTGATGGCTACCGGAGAAGAGAAGCCAGTGATGGTAGTTGGTGTCGACGAAAGTGAGCAGAGCAACTACGCGTTAGAGTGGACTCTCGATCGTTTCTTCGCTCCCTACGCTCCCAATGTCCCTTTCAAGCTCATCATCGTCCACGCCAAGCCTAACGCCGTCTCCGCCGTTGGTCTCGCTGGTCCCGGTAAGCTCTTTGATTGATTTCAAACTTCTTCTTCTTAGGGTTCTGTTTTTATGGAGATTGATTTGTAATTGTGGGTTCAGGAACTGCGGAGGTTGTGCCTTATGTTGATGCTGATTTGAAGCATACCGCTGTTAAGGTTGTCGAGAAAGCCAAAGCACTCTGTCTGAGCAAGTCGGTATGGATAAAGACTTGAACTTTTATGTGTATTGTATTGGATTAGATGAGCTTTTAGGTCGTGTGAATCTATTTATCATTCAAAAGCTTTCAAACTTTGGGACAAACTACAAGTTTTCTTCTTTTTTTCTTAACATTTTTTTTAGATACTACAATAATGCTAGGCTTGTTGTCTAGGTTCATGCCGCAATGATAGAAGTTTTTGAAGGCGATGCAAGGAATGTCCTGTGCGAGGTTGTTGATAAACACCATGCTTCTCTTCTCGTTGTTGGAAGCCATGGTTATGGAGCTATCAAGAGGTAAAACTTATTCTTTCTTTTTAATTTTTTTTTGTATATATCCCCCCCAAATATATTCCTCTTCTTGATCCTGACAAATCATCACTTATCTGTTTTGACAGAGCGGTTCTCGGGAGCGTGAGTGATTACTGTGCTCATCATGCTCATTGCTCGGTGATGATCGTGAAGAAGCCTAAGATCAAGGTCTGAATCAATTATCTCACTCCAAGCATTGTCAGTCTCGGTGAGAAGTGAAATAATGTTAGCTTCCATGTGTGAAATGATCGAAGACAATCCATTTGTGTATGTAATTGTGTTATTACATGTGCTCTTGTTTTGGTAGTACACCTCCTAAACTATAACTTCATGTTTAATAAATAATATTTGTGGGTTATCTTTCTCTGTTACCCCGAGACTTTTATACTTTGACAAATAAGTTATCACAATTTAAAATCTATAGAAGCAGATTACAGAAGAAAATAAATAGAAGCAGATTATTCATTTTGTATTTAGTTTCTCTTGGAAATCAAAATGTATTGCCAATATTTAAATTTTGGTTTTAGATAGTGTTAAAGTGTAAAAGAAAAGTTATGTAACTTAACAGATTGCTTTATCTTTTGTCTACCACAAGGAATGGAGAAAAAAAAAAACAGTTTGATTTCTGGATGAATGTTGTTGGTTGTAAATGGCTAATGGTTCAGAGATTTGGTGGCATCCGAACCGAAAGAAAACATAACGAATAATATCTTTAAAAACTTTTTGATAATCCTTATTTATACAGAAATAAATATGACTGATTACGAGGAACAGGTTAGGATAGCTCGGACCTTCGACACATATGGGCCAAGGATGTGTATTGACGACGGTCTTGTGGTTAGCAACTTCGCTGCCCAGGTAATTAAAAAACAGAGTTAATACTCAATGAGATTAACTGAAGGATGATTAAGTGTTATTTACAGGCACTAAGAAAAGAGCCATTGACTGTTTATGGCGATGGCAAGCCGACAAGGAGTTTCCAGTTTGTCTCTGATCTGGTAAACTCCCCTCTCTTTTTCATCCTAAACTATTAAATAATTATATCAAAGCAATTGAAAAAGTTTGATTCAGATTTACCAAGACTATCACCTTTTTTTATAGTCTGTTGTAACTTTCAGGGAGTTATATTACTTTATATTCAAGTTTTGTCCTGGTAAAAACAATTGTTAAATTCCGTCAGCGTGTCTTTAGCCAGAATGGTAGCTCATATGATACCGTAGTTTGTCAACTTCAGCCAAAATTAACGTAAATACAAGAACTGAGAAGATACATGCAAGACTTTATCGTTTTCAGCACTAACAACATCTCAATCACACTTGGCTTAAAAGAGAATAATATAGTTCATAAGTCTCTGTGCCATACGTAGATTTTACATAGCAGATCGAGGAACCAAACGACCACCGTTCAAACCACAAAGGAGATTGAAGTAGGCGCGTCTAGGTCTTCTTTGACCGTTACTAACGCCGTCAACAATAGCCCTATCGACACTAGCAGTGGTATTAGCTCGTATAGGAGTGACGGTGATAGAGGCTGGGTCAGCTGTTCGATGGTCAAGCCAACCGATGATGTCAGCAAAAACAAGATCGACGTTGTAATCAGGCTCACCTGACGTCAGAGCGTGCCACATCCCAGGATACAACTTGAGAGTCTTGTCCCTTGAGCTAGCTCTTTCGTACAATGCTTTGCTTATCTCTGGATCCGTCACTATATCTGCTTCTCCGTGTAACACAAAGAAGGGCATTGTTATCTGCAAAAGAAAAAAAAGTCAGAGACTGTGCATTGACGTGCCTTCTTGGTCAAGCAATTTTTTAGGGGTAAGATGTGACCTAAGAAATTAATACTTTTTAAGGTTTTAAAATTGTATGGTCATGGGAAACTTTAAAAAGAAATGAAATACTTAACCTCGTGGAGAGTGTCTTCGAGGTTCATACTTGTCCTAAGCATTTCAAGTGCGGTCTTGAGTCTAGGCTTGTCTTGATAAATCAACTTGTTGTTCCTTACCTGCAATCACCACCCAAAACCACATCTGTCTACAGACGATCTTTTACATGGCGAATGATTATTAATATTCCATGGACCTAATATATATATATATATATATATTGATGAGAGACCTCTTCTCGCTTGGCAAGGTCCTTGAAAGCAGCGTCAATGACATCCTTTGTTGGAACTATTTTCCATTTAGGTATCATCTCCTCGACTCTAGTTAGCAAATTGATCACTACCGGATGTGGCTTCACCTTCTCAGATATCTTACACATTGGAGCAACAAGAATGGCACCATTCCAGAAGGAAGGATCTTTCTTGTGAAGCAATAGAGTGACTGCACCTCCCATGGATTCTCCATACAAGAATCTGCCCTTCTCCATGTACTCCTCTTGCGCTGGAAAATTTTAAGAAACATGAGTTTTGGATTGAGACAGACAAATCCAAATAAGAAGTGATGTACGAAGGTGTTGTATTGTAAATGTCATACCACAAATAGAGGTGTAATAGTTGTAGCAATCATTTACAATGTTGCTAAACTTCTTAATATAGCAACGAGATCCCATGGACCGACCATGACCTTCATAGTCCATTCCAAAAACCGCGTATCCGGCTGAAGCCAGTCTGATTCCGCATTCTAAAACCGAACACAATGTTGTTGGGTCAAATCAATACCATGTTTACTTTCAATTTTCAAACATCTACCTAACAGAATCAATTTTTTCAACTACCAAGCCATAGATCGAAGATGTTTACAGTTCATGTAGAATATACAAATATGTAGAAGGCTTGAAAAATAATAAAATGCGATTGTTGAGAAAGGATATTCATTAATTAATTAATTTGCTCGAAGATCGGTTGCTCTCTGACAGACGAACGGTAAACAAAGTAAATGCAATTGAATAACATGCATGGTCTAGGGGTCGTTCGCCAACCGAAACCAACCACACAGGACTTGTTGACCCACCGTTCCTAAATCCTAACAATGTCCATTACTTTACTTATCAGAAGCATTTAAGAAATAACATTTATTACACCACCATATCCTTTCAATGGTTCTAAGGATATATCTCAAATATCTCACAGAGAAGATAAAAATAAAAATACCATAGCATGATAAGCTTAAATAGCTAAATATCTCAAATCTAACTATGATTAAAATGCTCATCCCCATTAAAAAATGCATAACTCAACACACAGCACAAAAATAAAGAACATAGAGTGTCATGCATGGATAGAAAAACCAGGTAATTAAATGTCCAAACCCACCACCAAGTTAAGTCAGTGCTCTGAGCGATAAATATTAACAAAAAAAAGAAATCAATATTTTGATCGAGAGAATGTAAAGTAATTCCGTTGATCTAATGCATGGATGACGAAGATTAAGATTAAACACCTCTCATGGAGTCGCTACACTCCATTCCGTAACCTGCAAATGAATTTTTATAGGTTAATTAAACCCTCTTGAATTCACCAGGAAAAGGATTGAGTTAAAACAAAAATTTACCATGGCAGAGGAAAACGAGGGCTTTGGGAGAAGATGATGGAATCCATCTACAAGTAAACAACTCAACACCTCTCGAGTTTCTTATGTAATCCTGTTTCAAGAAGCATGACTGGAAGCTCTTATCACACTCATTTAGTCATTTTCAAATTACTTACTTGGATCTCCAAGCATGAAGAAAAATAAGAGAACCTCGTGGTATTGGTATTCAGACTTCATAACTTGAGTTGATGAATGTTTTTCGATGATGATGACGAGCTCGCAGAGATCTCTCTCTTGAGTTTTTTCTTTTTGCGCTCCTCACAACAGATGCAAGGAAGCAAATGGAAAAGGTTTCTGATGGCGGTTTAACCAACTTTATAGACTTATTTCATAGAAAATGATTTTTTTTTTTTAATTTTAAGAAGAGACCATCCATTGGTCAGACAATTCGACAAAGATGTATGTAATGCAACAACCTAACTCGTAAAGTCAATTCAACCCTCCTTCCTTCTACAATTAATAACAACAGAGACCCATCCAACGGGACAAAAGTCATACAAAAACACATCCATTTCTAATCTCAAACATCACCAACAAAAGATCACTATTTCACGTACGTATTATCCCAACGTTTAGTAATACCGTCACGAAACGCGCATTGCAAAACGCTTATCCTCTCTTGGAGAATTGCTTCCTTGACACCCTCCATCACTTGTTCTTCCGCGTCCATTATCAATTCCAAGTGGTCCAGAAACTTCAACTTGCTCTTCATCTTCTTCAGCTGGAATTAAATAAAAGACAAGGATGGGTCAAGTACTTAAAACAACAAACAGAAAGTGTGGAAGGAGACGAAGCAACCAAACGTTCCCATCTTTATCAATTTTTGAACCAACCAACCAACCTGTTGATCTATTATACTCGCAGCTAACAGTTCCATCTCTCTTTCTTCTTGATCAGCCAGTATTTTTGCGTGAGCCGCCGCAGCTCCAAGAGCTGTTGCCACTGAGGCTCTCATCCTTAAAGCTACAGGTAGGTCCTCTTGAGTCCCTTCTGGGAAGAAACAACGGATTATAAATCAATAAAGTTTCGAGCTTTTCATCCTAAATCAGGGAATGCTAACTGGATCATTATACAAGAGTTACCTTTGTCTTGTTGCTGTTCTGATGTATCTTTGTCTCCATCAGCTCTGAGAATTGTTATTAGATTAGACTTGACAAGTACATGAGAAGAGAATTCATGAGCAAATGGTAAGGGCTTGGAGAATCGAACCTGTCAACTGCAGAATCACCAGTAGTTGTTTCGAAAGTATCTTTAGGACAAGAGGCTTCATCACAAAGAGCAGCAATTGCAGCTTTTGCAGCAGCAGCCGTGACAGATGGACCAGCTTTGCATGCCATTGCTGCTACCTATTTGCACAATATGTTATCTCTTGAAAAATTATATTCCACCAAAGTTTAACAGCACTCTTTGCTACAGTCCGAGTATTACAAATCATATACATGGAAAGAATGTTTATTAACCTGTTTCATAAGCGAACTATCACCATCTGATGCTAGTCCAACACGTTTCCTTTTCGCTGGAGGCTCATCCTCATCGACGACATGATCTTCTCCCTTTTCTTCCCTTGTGGTCTCTGTTTCCTTTTGTTCTTGACCGTCAGCCTTATTGGATGGAGACGAAAGGTTTCCATCCTCGGAGGTGGGGACAGAGGATCTGAGTCTTCCAGACGCAGAACCCATCAGAAACTCCCCAAACGGAAGCTCAATGAGCTTGGAGATACAATCAAGTCTAGTCTTAGTAGAAACACTCTGTGCAATAAGCTCCCAATCATCTCCATGTTTAAGCACAGATTCTAGCAAGAGGAGAGTCTCTTCCTCAGTCCACGCAGCTGCAGCAGAACTACCAATCAGCTTGAAATCATCTGCGGAGTTGTTATCCCCATAGTCTCCATTCTTGAAACACTTGTCGCATAAAGTGACATTACTCTGCCCCCCCCCCCCCCACAACA
>OVBX01000775.1:19401-33424 GCA_900406325.1 Erucastrum elatum
ATAAAACAAAATAAAAAAAAAGGATCAACCTTGGTACTATGTTGATAGAAAGCAGAACCACAACGACGTTCTCCACAACGCCCACACGGCTTCTTCAAATCAGCAAACACATCTGAGTAAGAAGTGAGTGGTGAGAACTTAAAAGCAGGCTCAGCTCTCTCCTCAACGAGTGGAGGTACAGTGACAGGCCTCACTGAAAGCGGAGTGGCGGTTACACGAATCCCAGAAGGAGTCCCTTGCTCGATCTTAGCTTCTTCACTCTCCTCCTCTTCATCATCATCATCATCGCTTTCCTTGAGGAAGTTGATGAGACCCCAGTTTTCGAGAAAGAGAAACACTTTCCGGAGGAGATTGACGTCGCCGACGAGGAACTTGCGGATGCTGGTGAAGGTGAGCCTGCGAGAAGCGTCTTCTCTGTACTTGTTGATGATGAAATCTCTGTACTCCTTGTAGACTTTTGGGGTTCGAGTGATGGATCTCTCTGTGAAGAACTCCGCGAACTCGCGTCTTTCGATTTCGTGTATGTCGTCCCATACGAACCAACCTAATAAATCCCCAAATCGATTAAACGAAACCCTAGAAAGAAAGCAATTGGGAAGATAGAGAGATAAAAGAGGAAGGAGAGACCGTACTGGATTTAGAAGGAATGGTGTAGAGATCAAGCTCTGCGTCTTTGAAGCTGCTGCTTCCATCGTTATTACTCACTTCCATCATCACAACGATTCCCTCCTAAAGCCCCCTTTGAATCTCCTCTCTTCTCTATCTATCTCTATCTATCGCAACGTCCAAAGCCTATTTCTGATTAAAAATAAAATATAAGGGTCGATTTTATAATTACTTCGGACCTTCGGGCAACCTCGGTAAATATTATTAAAGGGATTAAAATTACAAAATCAGGCCCAGACTGTTACTTTTATTGACTTGCTACCCAAATGTTATGGGATTATAGCGTCAATGATACTTTCATAATAAATGTTTGAGTGCCTGAGATAAAAAATGATAATAAGCTTGAAAACTGTCTGAAGATGGTGCAAAACATATCCATAGACGATAATTTCAACTAAAAAATAAGATAGAGAATCTTTTTTTTTTCAACAACGAAGAGAGACAATCTAAACACACTCAAAAAGATCCTCTTCTTAGTTATTCCTCTGGGCAGCCTCCTTTGCAAGAACTCTTTCCTTGGCCTTTGTCTTGGCCTGAGATTTGGATCCCATTATGCCTCCTCCCCACTTCTTCCTGTACTCTTCGTACTTGTCGTTGAAGTTTGCCTACACACCAACATAACAACCAAGTTTCAACATCATCATAGTGAGTATCATGTTTTTTGACAGTCAAAAGAAGTTTTTTTACCTTGATAGCTTCGAGGACTTTGCTAAACTCAAGCTTGTCCTCGTTCTTGACAGTGGTCAAACACAAACAAGCAGCAGTCTTTTGGTGAACAACCTGAAAAATAGGAGACAGAGGTCAAACTTAGCAAACTATAGAGACACCTGAATGAAACTAGAACCCAGACTTGGAGATAGAACATACAGCTCCAAGACGAGATTTGCCTTTGACAATGCAGTAAGGGACTTCCATCTTCCTGCAGAGAGCAGGCAACCAGACGACCAGCTCGATTGGGTCGACATCATGAGCAATGACAACAAGCTGTGCCTTGTTCTGCTCGATGAGGTAGGTTACATGGTTAAGACCGTATTTCACAACAATAGGCTTCTTGGATTCAGAAGGCTTTCCCTCAGCTTCAGCTTGAGCCTTCTTGACAAGGCGCTCTTTCTTGGCGGCTTTGTCCTCTGGCCTATACTTGAGAAGGATCTTGAACAGGCTCGTTGCTGCAATACAATATCGTGTTAGTTTTAATTAACAGGCAGAACAATAAGTAGCTGCACAACCAATAAGGCATTTACCAAGATTCTTGTCGAGGGTCTTGGTGAACTGATTAAGAGCTGGTGGGACCTTCAACCTCTGCTTAAGGATCCTCTTCTGCCTTTGAAGGCGGATAGACTTAGGCCATTTGATGTAGCGGGTAAGATCCTTCTTGGGAGGAAGAGCTCCACCTATACCAAATTGCTTAGGCCTCCTCTCGAATAGAGGGCTCGTTACTTTATCCTGAATTTACCAAAAAAACATAACAGGAATGTAAGAAAAGACCAATGAAAACATGTGAATGTTTCGAAATAATATATGAAAAAGGGAAATAAAGAGATGATATATACCGTCTTCTTCTTGGCAGCAACCTTGACTCCTTTCTTCGGGGCCTAGACCAAATGGTGGAGTAATTAGATCAAATGAAGATCATTGGTGAAAGTAACATGAGAGACCTTATTGTAAGTATGTGGATACATTCACTAGCTTTAGCTCTCTTATGCCAAATCTAAGAATCCTCAAAACATAATATAAGAAATGCTCGTCGGAAACAGACATATGTTCATCTTTACTTAAAAGCGAATGCAAGCAGGAGAAGGGAAACACTAACTACTAGATCATGCCAGATGAGTACAACAACTCTAATTCGTTTGATTCTACAGTATAAAGGGAAAAAAGCGAAGAAGAGATCTACCATGGTCGTCCAAATGGGTTGTTTGTGCAAACTGACGGCGCTGGAGTCGAAAGACAAGCGTTTCTAGGCTTTTTCTTTATATACAGTACCATCGATAGGGCTTCTATATTTTTCTGTTATATAATTTCATTTTAACGAAAATCTCAACTTTGCCAAAAATACTCTTATTTGTATCAATAAATGGCGTTAGAAAAAAGATTATTAAAATTCACTAATAGCGTTTAAGTTTTTTTTGGATCAATAACATTAAAATACTATTTTATTAAATCTATATATCAATATTTAAAATAGATCATTCGAATATTATGTTATTTTTCATTTAAACCAAAATTCTATATTATACACCATATATCATAATCACATATGAATATCATTTTCGTATTATAACATTAGTTAACGTTCAAAATGAGTATATATACACAAAAGATATTATTTATTATTTTTTTACTAATAAATATTTTATTATATTCAAAATAGATTATATACAAGATATCCGGTCTATCGATTCAATCACGGATTTTAGTCGGATATGAAAACATTTAAAAAAACTTAAACATTATTATACAATAACTTTAAATAATTTGTTTTTAATAGAAGGTTATAATTCATACAATTTTATCAAAATGTTTCAACAAAAGAAATATGTGTTTTCAAAAATAGTACTAGCTCCAAAAACGAATAGGGATAAAAAAAGAATAGATTGAATAGTTAGAACTATAATACAAATATATGACAAGAAAAATTCATTTTAAAATTAAAACCGACAATTCATATTATTAGTATATTTCACTACCGAAGACAAATTATTCTTCATATAAAATATCGCTACTATTAAATCACACATATCATTTTAAATCTATTTCTTACAAATATTATATTTTGAAGAAATAACACATGATAAATATCAATTGTTATGATTCGAAACAAAAACAATAGCAATTCAATTTACATCAATAAATAAACAAATCCGCGTTTTAAGCCCTGGTAAAAATCTAATAATAAAAACTTCACATGTAATGCAACTAGAACTTTTTCTCAAGAAGAATATTTTTTTACTCTATCTCAACTTCTATAAAAATAGATATTTTGATATTTTTCTTGCATTTCTCACGGGAAAACGGTCAAAAAAATAATGAACTTACGTACTTTTACCATTAAAAAAAAAACAAACATGAGCTAAATTAGATATAACTTTGGTAAGCATCGATTTTCACTTATCATGCTTTTATTTCTAACCAAAATCAAAATGACGTCTTTTTGCTAAAATAAAAGAAACTAACAAAATTCACTGTAAGAATATAGAACTTACACATTTTTGAATGCATGAATTTTTAATTGATCCGAAAAATATAAACTTGCTTTTGGTTCAGATCCAAATCATTTGTCTCAACCAAAAAAAAAGTTTATATTTCTTTGAAACCATTTTGAGTGTCAAAACTAACGGAAAGGAAAGAACAAGCAAAAAATTTGGAAGACGCATACAGGCATGATGCTGCTTCCCGACTCGTTTTCATGCAGAACAAGCTCACTAAGACCAAATTTTGGGCTACTACATGAAAACATGTTTTTTTGACATCACATGAAAACATGTTTAACACTTAAGAATATTTAGTACATCTTGAAGGAATTAGATAAATACATTCCAAGAAAACGTATCACATTGCCGATCTTCATCAACGATGTGGCGATTGTGTAAGTGACCTAGTGGTTTCAACACAAACATCGTGTGCAGCCCGCAGAATTGAGCAACTGATCTCATTTTTTCAACCGTTACGAAGTATCATCTTTTCTCGTTTAGAAGCTAGCCAGAACTTCAAACGAACTTCCTAACTTTGTAATAACTCTGTTTGATTTCTAAATGCCTTAAACTGAATCCTCGCCCATTATGCCTAAAGACTTTTTAAATCAAGAGGAATCCACTAATATTCATCTAGTAGAGATATTCTTATTTCTTTCTTTCGTAGCTGAAAAGCCTGAAACTGAATCCATACAAAAACTAAATCGAGAATGTATAGAAGAACTAAACAGAAATAACAACAGACATAGAAAAGTCTATAAAACACCGACTCTACAAACTGTGTATCCGCTTAAATATAGAGAGTCGAACGGCTCCTATACTCTCTCAGGGCTTTGCCTTTTAAGATGAAGCAACGAACGTGCTCAGGATATTTCTCTTGAGAGTTAATTCATCAGCTTTCACCGGACTTATCGACTGCATCCCAAAAAGACCACAAAAAGTCAGTTAGACTTTATTGTTTCTTGTCTCCAAATCAGTAAGCTAATGTATATACAGAGAGAAAGAGAAGAAATGACTTATACCTTGCCAAGGACGCGTCCAAGCCGCTCAACTTCTTTTGTAGCATAGCCTGAACCTTTTTCTATATAGCTCTTTGCGAGTTTCGAGTAAAGCTTCCCATACCTATATTATAGAGCGAGACAATCATCATGAAAGCTTAAAAGGAACAACAACAAAAAAAACTCTTATTCAATGTAATGATGAAACGTTAAACACTAGTACAAACCTGGTTGTGGATCCCTTCAGGTTGCTAGCTTCCTCTTCGATGCGAGACAAGATTGCCTTTTTCTCGTCCTCACTGGCTGCAACTAGCTCCTTTACCAACGCACCTAAGCTTTCAACTATACCAGCCTATACAAAAGAAAAGAGATATATCAACAAAAGCTTTCAGAGCTTAGGCAGAATTTGTAAATGAGAGATATTTTTGTTTTTTTTGTTTTTTGGGGTTCACCTTTGAAGTAAGCTGCCCTTGACTGTCTCTGCTGGTCCCAACTTTCTCATTAATGAAGCTTACAAAGTCATCCAAGTCTCTTCCACCCTCATAATCTTGACCGGCTTTGTTGTCTTTTGGGAAGAACTTTAGTGTTGGGAATCCACTTACTCCATACCTAGGTAATGATTCAATGTAAAAAAAGGTATATGTTATCATCTTTCCCTATATATATACAGTAATTCGTTGACTCCAAACTTACTTCTCGCCGAGGCTTTTGTGTGCATCAGCATCCAAGTTGGCGATTACTACACCTTCTTCCTGCTTAAACACCGTCGCTACCTTCTCATATACCTGACGAATTAAATAAACATTAATAACGAAGTGAAATTGGACAACTGTTATATCAAAAGTAGACACATAGTTCAAAAGAGCTTACAGGAGCGAGGGACTTGCAGTGGCCACACCTGGAAGATGTAAAACTCATAAATTAGAAAACAGAATGAGAAGCAAAACCAATGGGGAGTGAAGAAAGAGATAGTAATACCATGGGGCATAAAACTCCACGAGGACATCTTTGTTCTGATCCAGTACAATCTCATCGAAATTATCTGGTGTTAACACAACTACATTTTGCGGAGCTACAGCTAATTTCACGTTGGTGCCTGAAAGCATATTTGTACAACACATAGTAAAGAACACAAACGACAAAAAATTAATCGAAGAATTTTAAAAGAACAAGAATGTTACAACAGTAAATGAATATAGAATAAAAATCAATAGAAACAAAACATTGAACATTTCAGCAACTTAATCTAATTCATAAACCATGCCTAAACATAATTCCCAGAAAACAAAAGGTAAGTTTGGAAAAGCTTAGCTAAGCCTATCATCAAGACAAGGAGAGTACCTGCTTCCTTGTTGACATATTCAGCCAATGCTTCAGCATTGCGTGCACCTTCATACCTGTTAAATAAGAAAACAAATCATTCACCATCCAATAATAGATTAGCTTGGGAGAAAGAAAGAAAGAAAAAAAAAGGGGCATATATACTTTTGGGGTTCAAGAGAGCCTTTAGGAAACCACTGAATGGTGGGATAACCACTAACACCATATTTAGTACAGACGGTTTTATGCTCATCACAATCTACCTGCCAACACCATAATAATAATAATAAAGAGAATCAATCATCTCTCATAACATTGGAGCAAGAAAAGAAAAAAAAAAGGAATGAGAGAGACACTGACCTTTGCAATCAAGACAGACTTAGCTTTCTTGAAGCTTGCCCCTAGCTTCTCATACTCTGGAGCTAGTTTCTTGCAGTGTCCACACCTGTAAATAAATGACACACACACACACATAAATAACCATTTTTAAAAAACTCTTAAAGCAAAAAAACAAAAGATGAGTAACTCTACTTGTTCACTAAAACTATATTCTCCAGATCAATCCAATACATTTTAACAACATACAAATCAAGAAGACGATCAGATCAAACTAACTGAAAGAAGATCCGATTTACCAGGGAGCGTAAAACTCAACGAGAGCTCCTTTATCTTTACCAACCTCCTTCTCGAAGCTATCATCCGTCAACACAACCACATCGTCTGCTACAACTGATGACACCACGAGCAACGCGAGTAAGGCTAAACCAAACCAGATCTGAGATTTCGCCATTTCTTCTTTCAGCTTTTCGAGTAGCTCCCTCTGATCTCTCTCTCACAGTTATTAAAAGAAAGTTTAAGCATAATTAGAGTAGAAGGAAAGATAAAGAAAGGAAATTAAAAAAATAATGACGTGGCGTGATATGGATCGTCGATTTAATCATCAACGGTGATTGGGAATTCCTACTACGTGGCTAGGTTACCTGTCAGATTATGAATGGTCCACATCTTTCTCGGAGTAGACAAGCGAACAAGTCTTTGGACGATACAATCTTTGATTCTTTTTGGATCTCGATGGGCTCTCTGTAGAAAATATAAAATTTCAAAATATAGGTTAACTAAAAAGCCCAATAAGTGGTCTCTCCTAAATCGGCCTTATAATATGTGCTACACTGTAGTACTGGTACGTCAGTGTTGTCAATGATAATAAAAGCGAAAATACCAAGATAAAACCGAACCAAGTTTTTGTCACAAAAATAGCATCACAAAAAAAGAAAATAACCAAAATAAATTTTACTGAAGGGTAAATAAGCATTTATAACTTTTAGGCTAATTAATTTAAGATTTAGAGTTTAGAGTTAAGGGGTGGGGTTTTAGGAATATGTTCAAATTTTTAAAAATAAAAAATAAATATTAAAATTTTCAAAACAAAAATGTGCTATTTTGGTCATGTTATTTTTTGAATGTTATTCCGGTGACAAAAATATCTCGAAATTGCACCAATTTCTAACCGCAATATCATTCGTACAAATCTCGTAAAACCGCAAGAAACCGCAACCATCCGCATCCGCAAACTCCTGCAACCACTGCATTTGAACTCTAAATGCCACACTGCATAACCCATAATTAAAAGAGCTTATGACTAATGTTATATGTTACTAGACTACTATGTAAACTAAAACCCAAGTCCAAATGAACCAAATATCAGCAACATGTCAACTATTCTTACTGCTCGGTCGTCTAGTCCAACATTTTAATGTAACTAGCTTGTTACATTAATCAGCTGGTATAAATGAGCTGCAGAAAATCAGTGATGAGTTTGATCTAAAACTATATTCTAATTCCTTTTTAATTTCTTTGATTTTGTCTAAAATTTGGGACGTTATAACTTATAAGTTATGGTCATTAATCTACTTCTTGAATTTAGCCTCGTCCACAGTGAACTTGTGCATAACAGCTGCAAGCCCTCAAGGCCATGAGCGATGATCTTTTCCAAGCACTTCTTGGTCCTAGAAGCATTGCAAAGAAGCAATACTTTATCATTCATTACCTCCTCCTCCTCGAATAAGGTCCATCAAGTACACATAATCTTGCCCGATTGACTTGGAGGCCGTTAAGGAAGTAAGCCGACATAAAGAGAAAATGAAACAAGTCGACTAAAAAGGAGAGAGACCGAGGACCGAGAATGATATTAAAACACACACGCTTTCTGAAAATATGATTTCACCTTCTGATATGGATTTTACTTAATCCTATAATGAAAGTAGTATAAATAAGTATCAGTCCAATCCTAAGCAATCACGATGCAAAAAGAATACAAGAATATGCTTAATCTAAGTGCAATCAAGGTAGTGATGTAAACAAGTGAAAAGTAACTAGCAAAGTAAACAACTTAAATTAACATGTTTCCTTAAGTCTAGAAATAATCCTAAAAAGATCTTTGTCAAGATAAATGTTCACTTGTTATCATTAATCAAACATCAAATGTCTTTAGTTCAATTCACTCAAGCAATTATTAAGAACAAATCTACTAACTATCTAAGTTTTTCTAACATCAAATGTCTTTGGTTAAACAAGAAAAGAGCAAGATTGAGTTGGTCCAAACATTTCATCAAACACCTTCCGTGCATGAAATGTAGGTCAAGTGGGATCATGACTAAACTAGCATTAAGAATACTCAATAAGCAGTGAACATCTTGATCTTCAATTAATCACCCTAACCCATGAATCCAAAATATAACTACTCACTATTATTCATGAATAAGAATAATCCAAAAACCATAAATGATTGAAGGTTAATCACGATTAGTGATCAAGATATTCCAATAAACACGAAAGAAGCTAAATACTAAATCTTCACCCAAAATATTTTGTGTTAGAGAGAAGACAAGATAAGATTTAAAATTAAGTTTACAAAGTATTTATAGTAGTTAGATAAAACGAGGGTACAATGGTAAATATATCAGGTCAGTCTTCGTGCTTTGATTTTCTAAACGGCCGCAGCAGTTTGCTGATACCACTCCACCAGGCTGCTGTGTGGCTCTCAGCAGTTCCATGCATCGTCTCATGGCCACTGAATGATTATGTGAAAACACTTTGGTACTTAAAATGTGTGGATTGTTTCAAGACCCATAAATCAGCATGGACATGGTCATTTTCCCAGCGGTGTCAAGTTGTTGTGGTACTTGGTCTTCAAATTGATTTTTCGGCTCATGGTAACAGCGGCTGCTCCAAACCGCTCTGTCTAACTGCTGGGAAACTTAAACTTCTCGAAACAACACATAATCATCAATCTTGCCTCCAAAGCACCTCCAAATGCTCTAAAGTCACCATTTGGCACCTTCATCACATGATAAGGACTTATGCAATACAAATGCATCCTAAACATGTTTAAATTCTATATTAAAAGGATCAAAATGTACAAGAATGGATGATCAAAACAATAAAATAAAAAATATATTACCTTATGTAATTCATTAGACTATGTACGAACTCATAGTCTTTTCTCTTGTAATCGGCTTTATCAATCGATAAATGATTTTCAAATATTTTACCATCGAATATGTGCATACATTATGTAAAAGGGAAATTGGTGATATTATCCAGTGAGGAACGGACATGGCGGCATGTGAGAGAACATGTTCCCTTGTTCGAGCTGGTGTCGCTAGAAAATCTGCTTTGATGTCACCAATGCTGGCTTCTATACCACTTTAGCGTTATAGTAGGTCTTAGGCATGGGCGTTTTTACTTCAACCTGAAGCACCTACCTAAAACCCAAACCAAAAAGACCAAGACTGAATCCGAATTGTTATACAAGAATATCCGAACAAAAATATCCGAACATGATTTATGAACTTAATATTTTGGAGTTTAGTTATAATTCGAACTGAACCAAAATCGGAACTAGGATCGAAGATATACGAAGTTAGTTAAATATGTCAATGTTTTATATATGTTAAAGTGATAAATATTTTAGAGTATTAAAAATATTTTTGTAATTTATTTTATTTGTTATTTTGAATACTTTTTAGTTAATTTATTTAATTAATTTTTTATTAGATTTTTCATAAATTTCTATATTTTAAGAAAAATGATCAATTTTTGAGGTTAAAAAATATATTTTTGAATTATTTTAAACATTGCTTACAATCCGATCCGAACCAATCGAATCCGAGCCAGTAATTAGTAAAATATGAATGGAACTTATGAACAAAGCCGACACTGGACTAAAACCCCTAAAGCTAGAGCTATACGCGTCGATATCTTGATATAACTCGGAGGCGCCAAACTCTTGACCAATATTTCTTGTTGGCCCAGTGGTTAAAGCTTTGTTGGGTTTCCCTTACTGGTGCAAGCAGTGCATGTTCGTTTCTTGAGTTCTACCATCCTTTTTATTCTTTTCTAATAACTTAGAGAATCTGACATGTTTTGATTCCTTTATTGATAATATATCATTTATTAAATGATTCATCATTTATTGTAGTCATATAAACTAAAACAAACTAATTATAGACAAAAATCTAATATCCTTTTTAAACTCATGTATTTGTTTCTTCTGCTAATTATCTTATTTGTCACCCTATTACTTTTTGTTTCTTGAAAAACTAAAAATAAACATGAAATCTATTTTTGGATCCAGATGCTCTCTCTTGGAACTTTGACAGTTTGAAAGGTTTATCAAATTTACAAACTAAACCAAACTCAAAATAATGTTCTCTTGTATTGTATTGGCATTATCAGATTATGTATTTTTCCATTTGAAGTAAATATAACAATATATATACATTTTTAGAAGTGTTATTGAAAACAAAATGATAATCCGGTTAAGTGGTGACAAGACGAATTAATGTAATCTAAAACCAATGATATTCTCAAGTAACATGTCTAACGGAGAGGAGAGGAGGTTATATTGTTTTTAGATCAATATATAGTTTAAAATTATATATATATATATATATATATTAGTTTTATTGGTAAAAAAAATCAGCATCATATACATTTTTGTCTTCTTTTTTGGGTTAGTAATTATTTGGCGGTAAAGTATATGATGTATGCAAAAGTTAGCAAAAAAATGTAATACTGTATGTTTGAAAAATGCTTTCCGATAATTTAGTTATTTAATTTTGTATTATTTCGACAGAAGCGTTATAAAGTTTCCTTTCTAAATTTTTCGTATTTAAAATAGGTTGAAATACATACGCCACATAAATGGATACCTACATTTAGTACCTCTTTATTAAATAACATGAAAAAGGTGAGACATAAACTTTCAAAACAAACCATACAAGGTACCCTAATAAGTCCGATGATAAGACATCACATATAATACATTCAAACTGCTATTGCAAAACAAAAAGACTATTACAAACTTAACAGATTAATTATTATATTCAGGAGAGAAGCCAGGCGACCAACGCATTTTCCTCGTCATGATCCATTGGTTCTCCAAAGTTCTCGTAATTACTTTTCCCGATCGTGGCCTCATCGTCACCATCCAAAAGCCACGACACCATTGAATCAGAACCCTCTTTCTCATCGCAAATGTTATTGTCATTCCCTTGTTGCCAAACACAGTCCCAATCAATAAACTCATCCGTGAACGCATTGTTGACTTGATGTTCATAGGTGAGAAATGACTCCATCGACGGACAAGATCGAAGACAGTCGAGATTCTCTTGGTTCAAAATTTCCGAAGACCCTTTGCCTTGCTCAGAGTCTCCTAGACGATTCAACTCTGCACTACCACCACACGATGTGAATACGTGGCTTGGATCTGATTCGTCCAACCAAAGATCGAAGATGTCTTCATCAAAGGATGAAACTGCATTATCGCCGTCACTGCTGCAATTATTATGATTATTATTGCGACAAGCTCCTCCTTCATGACAGGTTCCATAGTTACATGGTCCTAGCTTAGCCTCTGCTCCATTTAACTCTATCATTAATGCGTCTTCTCCCGCCACCACTCTAACCTCTACGTTGGCTTCTGGCTCTGCCGGTTCAGACATTTTCTTCATCTTTAGATTTTTTGGGTTGTGAGTTTTAGGTTTCATGGCGGACCTGCTGGTTCTCCCTGGTCTGCGTTTTGTAGGCGGAGGTGGTGATACCGGAGGAGCTTTCATGATTACAGCGGGGACGTCGTGAGAGATGGATGGCGTTCTGATGAAGTTGTGGAGTTTACGGCGGAGGTGAGAGTTCCAATAATTTTTTATTTCGTTGTCTGTTCTCCCTGGTAGCTGACTCGCAATTAGTGACCACCTACATTAATTAATATTCAATCAAAAACAACTATTACTAACCCTTTATTAAAACAACTTTGAACAGCCTTAAAAAGTTAAAATCTATTTTCCGGGGAACAAGAGAACTTCGTGGCGGATTGGAAACCAGTAGAGCATTGTGGCCAGCACCGTTTTAAATACGATTTTGCTACGTCGATATGACTGCTGACCTAACCATGCTTCTAGAAATAATAATAGAGTATACGAGACATCACTCGAGCAATGTCAATAACGGTGACGGTGACTCCAGTTATCCAGATACTATGTGTTTAAGGTTTTTAAATAACTTTTTTCCCCCACAGGTTTTTAAATAACTTATATTTAGAATATCACATGCATGTATAGTAAACGTTCTAGTTGGTGCGTATGTAATAACATGAAGTGTACGTTTATTAGAGAGTACATGTTCTTTGCCTCAGCTAAAAGAGAATAGTCTGATGACCACCAAGAGTTATGAAATCATCAAGCGGTAAATCGACGACATTTAACAGTTTACTTTTACCACCGTAACTTTTATTATCTACCGCAAATTTAAAATCCGTATGAAAAGTTCACACAGAGATCTTTAAACTAGAGAGTGACTGAGTAACATTGAGCCTTGGTCTTTTTTAAAAAAAAAAAAAAAACATTATTACGCCTTGTTTTTTTGACCGATATGCAATCACTGTTAAATGTGTGCGCATAAATCATTTGTCTGAAAATGAATTGGAAAGTTTTGGAAATAGTGAAGAAAAATTTTCTACCTGTTTCCCAAAGTGGAATGCAGTTTAACAACGGCCTCTTCTTCTTCTGGTGTTATGTTCCCACGCTTGAGATCTGATCTAAGATAATTTATCCATCTCAATCTGCAGCTCTTTCCACACCTTTTTAGTCCTTTTTACAATAACACAACAAAGTATTAATACACGTCAGATTTTATCCGTATAATAAGTGTATAACTAAGCATATGAGAATATATGTTTATTTGTTTTATCACACATTAATTATTCTCTCTATTTCAAAATAAATTATTGTGATTGATATTTTACTTAATAAGAAATGTTGTTTTAGATTTACAACGTAGAATTTTATATAAATTTACAATTTTAACCTCATAAATAACAAGATATATTAAAATAATACAATGTATTTGTGGGGGATATAGAAAAATTCTAAATATGTTTTTGATATATATATATATATATATATATATAAAATATCTAAAAAACATTTAAAATGAAACAGATGGAATATTTATTTTGAATTATGTATGTATTCTTATGAGGTCTGATATATGGCTGCTCACGAGATTTTTAGAATTCTGATAACTGTATTCATATTATCATATGCATACACGACTACAAAATATCTCAACTACTGCATTGATGAGTAGAGAGTAGCCTCGTATTCAAAGCGGAGTTGGAACAAATCAAAATTAGTCATATCGTTTTGATTTTATTCATGAAGTGAAATACAACGGACAAAATATATAAATACGCTTTAAATAGCGTCCGTATAATATTTTTTAACTCTACTAGGTGTTCTCCTGCGCCATGCGCAGATCTAAAGATATAAATTTTTAATATAAAAATAT
>OVBX01000776.1:0-33420 GCA_900406325.1 Erucastrum elatum
AATCGCTTCTTCATCTCATCCAACTCCTATTGTTTCACAATACCAAATCAAATCAAATCAATCGATCATCACATCAATCACAGTAAGAGCGAGAGGGAGACCTTAGCGGCATCATCATCAGCGGCAGTCATGTCCATGTCTCCATCCATCTCTCCGACGTCAGGGATTTCTCCACCGTATACCTCGTGCTCCTCTTCCTCCATNCTGTCGCGACGTAGGGCTCGCACTTTTAGCCGATTTGGATAGTGACACGTAATCATCGCATCCGGGCCATTTATTATAGATTAATGGGCTTCCAGGCCCAATTTAAACCTTTTTCATTAATTATTATTTGAACCTCGTGCTGTTTTGAAACTGCATAATCTATCACTTGTTTCGATCAGGTAGGCTTTTCGAATCATGGTCGATCCTTGTATGGTATGATCCTAAGCCTTCTGGATTACCGATCCGATCTGAATCTGTGAGATATACGTGTGCTTTCGGCATTGGATATAGATAGAGAGGGGGGAAGATCCAATGGCTGGGGAAGGAGAATTTGTCGAAGCAGAGGCGATCATCGCGAGGATCGAAACCAAATCGAGCAAGATCGAAAGCTTACTCAAACAGTAATTACCACTGAATTGATTCCTCTCTTTCTTTCTTTCTTTCAGAGATGAGGACCTTTGATAGTTTTGCTTGGTTGTTTGTTGCAGGTACAAGTATGTGGAAGCTCTGAAAACGGCTCTTGAAGGCTCACCTCCAAAGACTCGCGATGAGACTTGCAAGGTCTCTGCATCCCTCTCTCTCTCTAGTGGTTTGTTTGTTTGTTCATTACCAGAAAGAGTGATTTGTTTTTTATGATAGTTAAAATATGGTTGTGAAAAAATTGCAGTCGGCTAATTGGATAGTTGTGCACAGAGCTTTAATGGCGATAAAAGATATTGACGGGATGTTGAATGCTCTTGATGTTGAGTATTACGATACACTCATGAAGTAAGCAACCTCTTGCTTGGAATTAATCTTAGCTGTATAGGTCGTTTCTTGTCTTAGATAAAAACTGATAAGCGCTGGAGCAAATGTTGATTAGATTATGTTTCTGCAAATGGTTTGGTTTATCTTAAGATAGGAAGCTCTCTGCCCATTTGGCTTATAGCTTGGTGAGCAAAAGTTGATCTTTTATGGTTTTGCTTGAACTGGTGTGGAATAGGTACTTGTACAGAGGACTTTCTACAGGGGACCGACCCACGTGCGATCAGTGTTTGAAGATTCACGAGAAACTCACGGAGAGAGCTGGTCTCGGTTGCATTCTCCGTTGTCTTTCCGATACTATCAACATCGTTTGAAATTTTTTGAACCATCATTGTATTATTATTGCCACTATTGTATTACTTGTAAAAGACACGAAATGTTGGTTGGTTGGTGGGTTGATGATATCTGCATTGGAGCATGTCTAAGTTTGATTTCTAAGCATCTTTAGTTTCAATAAAAGAACCACGGAGCATCTAAGATCATTTCACAACGATATTCATAAAAGAAACACACGGTTTGTCTAAGCTACCTGGTATTGAGACAGAGATATGCTGGTTCTGTGTCACAAAAAAAAAGAGATATGCTGGTCCAGCTTGTCCCAGGAAAGGCGAGTAGTTATGTTCTGCGTCTTCCCTTGTCATCACAACACAAGGAACTCGCGTTTTGCTCTCTATTCGTATACAATATCTGTTTTGCCGGTAAAGCGATTACCGAGAAGTAATCGCCATGCCTGTTGCTTCGTGAGTGTGATGAGCCCATTTGAACCAACTTGTTAAAAAAAAAAATCTATTTTCATCGATGAAATCAAACCAATGGGTGTTTTCATAAAGAAACCAGTAACACAAGACACATTTTTTGTTTCTGCGCAAATGCGCAGCATGATCTCTAAACTTCGTGCCTGTTGCACAAGAATCAAACATAATCTCCCAAAACAATATTAAAAATGTAGTACTATAACATTAATAAATAAATCAAGAATGAAATCTTTAAAAAAAAAAACCAATGCTACAACAAGATTTTCTTAATAGAATTACTTGATTAGAAAATAAATTTAATGTTGGTAGTACTAAATATTATTATTAATCGGACTAATGAAGCTGAACAATTACGTTTATATATTATTAATAAAGAAAAAAAAGGGAAGAGAGCGTGGAAGCTTTCTCCATCATCAACGGCGAACCGAACCGAGATCAGGAAAAGAAAAAGAAAAAGAAGGAAAACTCAAACGAAAAGGAAACAGAGAAAGAAGACGAGTGGAGCGATCTCTCTATCTCTCTCTGCTCGCTCGCTGCTGAGAGGACGTAATAGATTAGATTTTAATCTGCAATCTCTCTCAGAGAGAGAGGGAGAGATGTGGGTGTTCTACTTGATCTCGTTGCCATTAACCCTAGGATTAGTCGTGTTCACGCTCCGTTACTTCGCCGGACCTGAGATTCCTCGTTACGTTCTCATCACCGTCGGTTACACCTGGTTCTGCTCCGTCTCCGTTATCATCCTCGCCCCCGCCGACATCTGGACGGTAAACAATTCGCCTACATCTGGATTCTTTGGTTTGGAATTGAAATCGTGGTTTCATCATATATAAAGTAAAGGGTTTTTGTTCTGATATAGGATTGATTGAGATATTTAGCTAAAGATAAAGTGGCGTTTTTGAATCTTACAGCTTAAGCCATTTTGTAATTGGTGTCTAATATTAGGGAGATTAGCTTATTCTCTTGAGTTTCTTTTAGTTTTGTGCCAAAGATTTTGACTCAGATAGATAGATTAGATGCAATGGTGGTAGAGTGATTTAGGTTACCTTTATCAGACTAGAGAATCATATGTCTTTTTGTTGCAGACATTGTCATTGCCACCTAATCATCCTGAGAATGGCGCTATTTCCTTCCTGTGGAGTTGGTCTTACTGGAGTACCTTTCTTCTCACCTGGTATGAAAACTCCTCCAATTTCTTGCAAATGTGTATAGTGTGCCCCCATTTTACCATAAGGTTCTTATGTTATATCAAATAAAGTTTTGTCTTTTTATACGTGTAAACTAGTGGAAGTTTGCCTTTCAAATGGTTCTTTATGTTTTGGGGGTGTAGATCTGTTCTGGCTGGCAGTATTTTAAAACTGCATCCCTAACGGTCCATCTACTTTGATTTGTAGCTACCGTGTGTGCATTATTTACCTACCTCATATATTGAATTATGTTTCCTCTAAGCAGGGCTGTGGTGCCCCTTATTCAGGGTTTCGAAGATGCTGGCGACTTTACCGTCTCCGAGAGACTCAAGACTAGCGTTCATGTCAACTTAGTTTTCTATCTTGTACTCGGATTCATTGGTCTTCTCGGTCTTATCCTTCTTATCATGCTGCACAGGAACTGGTAAAACTGTCCCTTCATAAACGAATCTTCTTATATGTTTGCTTCGTATCTCTCGCCTTCTCTTAGTAACTGCTTACTCAGTCACCCACCATCATTTAGCAATATGTGGCAATTACATTCGTTCCTGTAGCCATTTGATGAGGCATTCTTGTGTGTTTTAACAGGACAGGAAGCATTCTTGGTTATGCTATGGCATGCTCAAATACCTTTGGGCTGGTCACTGGTGCATTTCTTCTTGGTTTTGGCCTGAGCGAAATTCCTAAGACCCTTTGGAGGAATGCAGATTGGACCACCCGCCAGAAAGTTCTCTCCCACAAAATTGCCAAAATTGCTGTGAAACTTGATAATGCCCATCAAGAACTCTCAAATGCGATTGTAGTAAGTAATCATCTGCTCTGTTATGCCCTCTCGGTTTCTAAGTTGATTATGCATGTCAGATCTAGGGAGATATTCAGCTTAGCAGACTTGTATGAAAAAATTCTCTTCACCTAGGTTTTACCAATCTAAATACGTATACGCGGTGCTCCCTTAAGAGACCGTGACATGTGGGAGTTTTGCTTGTCAGAATTTTTACCACTTGATGATAACCATTTCCTTGTTAGGTTGCTCAAGCGACTTCTACTCAAATGTCCAAGCGTGATCCTATGAGGCCATACATGAATGTTATAGATGCTATGCTGGCTAAGATGGTAACCTCTACTTCCTTCCTATCCGTATATTGTGAACATACGGTGGCAATTCTCCAATTTTTAATGATGATTTCTCTATATCAGTTCAGGGAAGACCCATCATTTAAGCCTCAAGGTGGGCAATTGGGTGAGAACGATATGGACTACGATACAGATGAGAAATCGATGGCAACATTAAGGCGGCACCTACGGAATGCTAAAGATGAATATTATAGATATAAAAGGTAGGGATATCTTTCTAATGGCCCTGTCTTAATCTCTCCTTTAGAACTGTAAGAGGAAAGCCCATTCCATTTTACGGACTTTGTTACCGCAGCATTAGTTATGTGTCAATATGGCTGTTTGCAGTGAGTATCTGACCTATGTTACAGAGGCGCTTGTTCTTGAAGACACAATGAAGAACTATGAACGACGTGATTCAACTGGATGGTCAGATTTTCTGTCTTTTCATCTCTCAAATAATTATATAAATCTCTTTCTCGTTTATCTTTACCTTAAACATCTTTGTTGCACCAACTTTCAGGAAATATATTTCGAGCTTCAGAACCAGTCGGACTGGAAAATTGGGGAATCTTCTCGATACATTGGGTAAGCTCATTTATACATTGTCGTTTATAACATATACCAACCTTCAGAAAGAAAAAAAAAACGAATGAAAACATCCGTCAACAGAGTTGCTGATTGGATTATTCATTGGTTAAAGAGCTTTGGCATGACAACAATACTGTTGCTAATTGTTGCTATTGGCAGAGTTTATATGGAGGTGTATGCTGAAGAAGCAGATTCAAGTGGTGTTGGCAGTAGTTACAGGGATTATGTCAGCTGCAATTCTTTTAGCTGAGGCAACTCTCCTTCTTAGTAAACTGGACTTATCCCTCTTCTCAATCCTTATTAGGTTTGTCAAATCCGATGAACTGCTAGTGCAGGTACTCGCTCTACTCTACATTTTGTGTTAATTCTCGCTTTATAGTAGCAAATTGTTCTACCTAAATCCTGATCATTTTACTTTCAGGCATTTGCTTTTGTACCTTTGGTGTATATGTGCATCTGTACATATTACTCACTCTTCAAAATTGGGATGCTGATGATTTATTCCTTGACTCCTCGACAAACAAGTTCTGTTAATCTCCTAATGATTTGCTCGTAAGTGATTATTTTATCCTCTCTTTTAAAATACGAGATTAAAGAAACACAGCATAGATGCTTATAAATGTTTTATATGTATATCTGTAGGATGATTGCTCGATATGCTCCGCCAATATCTTACAATTTTATTAATCTCATTCAACTTCATTCCGAGACTATATTTGAGAAGGTATAGTTTTATATCTCATAAGTCTTTAAGGAGTCGTGTTATAAAGTGGGTTTGTTTACTTTGGTTTTCTCTTGGTTCCTTGCAGAAAATGGGTAGAATCGATGACGCTGTCCCTATCTTTGGACAACGGTTCAATGAAATCTATCCTCTCATAATGGTTATCTACACATTGCTAGTTGCAAGCAACTTCTTTGATCGCATCTTTAGTTACTTTGGTAGCTGGAAAAGATTTAAATTTCAGACGGAGACCGCTGATATGGACGGCTTTGATCCTTCAGGGGTAATGATTTTGAAGAAAGGTAAAAAGAAAGGAAAAAAAACATAGTGATCTTTTACTTCATTGAGCGTTGACTGATAATAACTCGTGTGTTTATGTTGTTAAGAACGAACGTGGCTTGAAGAAGGACAAAAGGTGGGGGAGCATGTTCTTCCACTAGCAAGAAACTTCAACGATGCTGATGACATTGAACCAGGAAGCAACTTCTCTGTAAGTGTGTTCCAACTTACAACGAGTTTGACCTGTTCCAAACCCCCTGACTATGATCTTCTTGGCAGGAAAACTCTTCACTTGAAATGAAGATGTCATCAAGCTATGACATAGATACAGTAAAAGGAAGTTCATCGAACGACGACATGTCTCGTAAATACGGATCAGCTAGAGAAGCAATCACTAACAAATACGCAGCCATTAGAGAACAGCAGAACAGACACTCTCCATCCACAAAGCCAGAGAAGATGGCTTCAGCGAAAGTGTCTTTACTCGAAACAGACAGTTCGGGTCCAAGCAGTGGTCCAGGAGAGGTGCCCTCTTCTCGCTTGGCTTCGACATGGAGGAACATGAAACAAGGAATCCAGAGTTTTAAAGAGAATGTAGCTACCAAGAAGTTTCTTCCACTGAGGCAAGGTCCAGAAACAACAACGATAACTAGTACAAGCGCAGGAGTGATGCCTTCGTCAAGGCCCCAGTCTCTAGATGAGATATTCCAGAGACTGAAGAACCGGTCAGAAGAACACGGACACTACCTTGATGATGATGATGAAGTTTGACTATGAAGATGGTGTTTGTTGGTGATTAGAACTGGTGAAAAGGTGAGTGTGAGAGAAAGCAAAGCAAGCACCAGGTTTGTTCACCATAGTATACAGAAACATTACAAAGACACTAATTTAAAAACAAAGCTAATTTAAATGTTACACAGGAACATTTTTGCGTTGTAGGTTTGATATGTTTAACAGTTATCACGTACTATGTACTGTTGGATCTTATCTTATACACAGACTTGTCGAATCTATTGTAAAACAACTTTGAATTTGTACACTATATAATACTCTTTCTGTTTCATAATGTATATTTTTTTCATAATATAATTATATAGGAAGTTTGATAAAAGAAATTGTTTTATTTTAAACTATAAAAAGTTTTAACATTTCAATACAATTGAATATTATGTGATAATTAAATTATAGAATTTTTAAAATTGGTTAAAGTTATATATTAAATGATACTTCTAACAAATAATCATTTCGTAATATATTTGTGTTTGTAACTTAAACTACCTGCAATTTAAAATAGGAGTAGTTTTTTGGATATCTTGTTGTATATGTTTTACATACAATTTATCGCATTATAGATTATAATATTTTTTCATTATCTCATCTCTCCAATAAGTATTACTATTCATTTAAGGAAATCATGTCTATGATGCAGGATGAGATATGTTACCAATAAAGAAGGAATGGCACGTAAGATAAATCGCTAGGTGGCTTGCAAATAGATAAAATAAATACTTCAAGATATGATACAAAAATCGCAGGATTGGTTGGTCAAATCTCAAGTAACTTCATAGCTTTACGTATGTATCTTTGGTCAAAATTGAATATGTAACAAACCGTAATAACTAAAACAAATATCTAATTTTCAATGTTCCAAAAAACGGATTGGCGACAACTAGACAAATTCTAAGAAATTATTAGTAAGCCCTACAATATTTTTCGACTGGTTAGACCATTTTAAAAGAAAATATTTTACAAAATATTCTGTTTGCAGCAATGAATAAAACCAATTTTAAGAATACTGTTAGTTCTCATATCATTTTCAGCTTCATTTGACCTTTTCTGATATGTACACATAACAACAAGAACATAATAAAAAGAAAAAGAAGCTAATACACTCTTTGCCGTGAAGCAACCAATCCTCCGACGACGTCGGCACCACCGCCTTTCCCTTTCAGACTAAACAACTTCCTCCAAAACCCACTCACCTTAGCCTTCGTGGATTTCAACTTCTCAGTCGCCTTCTTCCTCCTACTAGAATCACTAACCATATTATTATATGAACCACTTGGAACATGGGCCATAGATCTGCTTTTCTTCAGTCCTTCACCAGCTAAAGCTTCTTTGATCAGCTTACCACTCAACGCTTCCCTCACAGCGAACGACATCGTAGTCATCGAACCGGACCGTCGGTGGTATTGCTTGACCGGAGAAGCCGGAGAAACTGTGGCGGTTGAGGAGCTAGATAGGTTTATGGTGTAGTACGACGTCGTATCGGGTAATAAAGAGAGTCTTTCTATTAAGCAAGATGCGCATACTCCTCTGTAGCCTTGGTGCTTGTGTTTTCTGCAGTCCATTTTTTTTTCCTCTCTTCTTTCTCCTCCTCGGAGGTTCTGTATTATATATACACACGCATGCCGCACATGCGTACCTACGTGTGTAATGTTGCCATTAATTAATAAATTGTTATTTCTCTTATGTTAATAAATTATAATAGATTTTGTGTACTTTAATAATTTAATTTGTAAGGAAGGAAATCATTGTCTTTTAATCAAATTGCACATAAAATCTGAACCTTATCTATCATCACTGGAAAGAAAACGACTCTCCAATTTTTTTAAAAAAAAAATAATTTTGATTTATTAAGAGATAAAAATCCATCCAGAGTCCACATGTAGGAAAAGAAGATACATTTGGAACTTAATTTAGCTCTTTTAAAATTTAGATAAAAAAATCTTTGAATATCATTTCGTTTAGCTACTGATGAAAATCTTTGAGTTCATTCCATTTTATTTCAAAATTAACGGAATTGGCCATAGATTTGCTTGTGCAGTTAGTTAATGAATATAAGATCACAGATTCACAGAATGGGTGATAGAAGAAGTCACAACCCGTGACATTAATAATACTCAACCTTTTTTTCTTCACACAAAAGTCGCAAAGTAGAGGAGATGAAGAGGGGGTCAAGTCAACAAAAGAAACGCAATGAAAGGGTGATAACGATGGACGGTTGTGGTTTTAACAAACACTTAACATGGCTCTGTTAGGTCTAGGACTCGTTTGTCACGCGTAAAACCAAAAGCGCACTCGTGGGGATTCGACTACGTCTTAGTGTATTATTATTATTTGTTGATTTTATGTGTTTTTATTGAATAACGTACGCCAACGCCGGAGGCACACGTGAGAGTGTAATGGATCAACGACCTTAGATTTCTTGGGAAATTGAAATATCGGGGAAAGCAAAATTTCTAGAAGCTCGTACGGTTTTGTGATCGTGGGAATGAGTGATTTGCTTTTGGACCAGAACATCTTGTTACTAACTCAATCCGGAAAACAAAATTTATTCGATGAACCTTCAATAGTCATTAGATGGTCATCTTTTTATTCACCTCTTTAAGAAAATACAATGTTCTGTAATGGACCTCGTGGTTTCTACACATGTCGCGGCTCACGTATCCAAAGGAGAGAATACATGGCTCATTAGTCATTACCGAATTGTGAGTTTTCCGGATAACTATAGAGGCCCATTAAGCCCAAGTAGGCACAGTAGTGAATGTAAAAATATTATGGGGTGAGAGAGGCTCGAACTCTCGACCTCAGGATAACTCAGTAGCTATGAGACCTACGCGCTAGCCAACTGCGCCACCACCCCATGCTGCTGAAATACAAAACTATCATATGTGTATCCGCTTAGGTATAGAACAGGTGAGATACACAATGAAACCAAACAATTAGTTCCTATGTACTTAGTGATTAGATATTAGGTGCAATTCGTCAAAAAATGAACCAGCTTGCGATACTGATCATACAATCACGTTCAGAAAAGCGAGTGATAGAGACGATCATAGGAAAAAGGAGCACTGAAGTCTTGAAGATATATAATTAGTTAAAAAAAAAAAAAAAGATATATAATTAGTTAACTTGCATAGNTGAAGATATATAATTAGTTAAAAAAAAAAAAAAGATATATAATTAGTTAACTTGCATAGCAAAGTAAGTAAGTTGATAAGATGAAGTTTACTAGTTGTCTGTTCAATACTTTAAGGAGAAACGCTCTGTCTTCTCTCTAGACTATCGACGGTGGAAAAAGTGTCTTCGGCCGACGGGTGGGCTCCCACAGCCACCTTCGGTTCGGTTTCTCTCCTTTGTTTCTTTTCTATTGTCTTCTTGCTTGCTTGCATATTTTCGGCGAGGGAAAGATATAAATCCCTCTTTCTAGATCGGTCTGTTTGACCAGTTTTCATCCCGAGAGGCGGAGGCTCTTTAAGCTCCGTCGTCGTCGGCTTTTTGACCTCGGGGTGGTAGAGTTTCTGAAGCTCTTCGCCTCCGATAGTAAAGAGGTTACTCCTCTGTTGTAATTCCCGTCAAGCTTTGTTTCTCTGTGTGATGGAGACGATCTTGACGGGAATCGAGCCGGCTTTGATTTCTATCATTTAAAAGGGGTTCGGTGTTGTTTCTTGTCTTCGGTGTTTATGGTGATGAAGAAGAAAGATTGGATGAGGGTTAGCGTCGCAAAAGGTCGGTCAATGGATCCGGATGAGTTCTCGGGATTGTCTCGATGAAGTTCTCCGATGACAAGTGTGGCGGCGACGAAGTAGGGTGTGGTGGTGTGGCTCCGGCGTGATCCGGCGAGAATATTTAGTCGTTCTCGTCTTCTCCGGCAAGCTTGATCTGTTAGGGTCCCGATGTGGGGATCGTGTGACGCGTGGCTCGTCCGCAGGGATGATCTCAACACGTGGGCGGGCATGCGGTCTGGACGCGTGTTTGGAAGCGGCGCTGTTCGGTTGATGGGCTTGGACTTTAGGCCAAGGTTTCGTTTGCCCTTTATGTCGGGCTTTTTAGTTTACCTCTTTGTTGGGTTTTATATTTCCTTGTAGTTCGGTTTTAATGGGCTTTGACCCAATAATAATAAATATATTAGATGGCAAAAAAAAAAAAAAAAAAAAAAAGTTGATAAGATACTAACCAGAAGGGTGTTTGTCGTTTACTACTAGAGTATCATTTCTTAACCCAACCGTTAGTAACAGACTTACAGGCTATACTATAACATATAGCGTTTGCAAACAATTTATAATGGGAATTGGAACCTCGATTATTCACCAGCAAAGTAATACTTATAGTTATATGACGACATGTTAGTTATTAAGCGATTAGTGAGATACTGACATTATAATGTGCATATTTCAGTGATAGAAAGGTGAATATTAAGTCATGATCGATAGGTAATTTACTGAATAATTCTATTGATCAAAAACCATATTTTAAAATCCTAACCAGATTGCTCAAAAAAAAAAAAAAAATCCTAACCAGAAAATTTTATCCTCTCTAACTCTCGGATATTTGTATAGCAGCTGCATATATTCCAAATACACTTTCTGGTTTCGATTTGAAAATTATTGATTAAAATCATTTGAATTGTTCAAATAAGAAGAAATCACGTTAGTACATGCAATTTAGCCGACCCGGTGGATGGAGTCGCAATTTTTTCTTTTAATTAACTCCAAAGCACATAGAAATGGGCGAAGATGTTACTGCTGCTTACGTGACAGGATGAGTCAAAATTGGCTGGAGTGGAGAGTAATAAAACGAGGGTCCAGCTAAGTGAAATGACAAGCCGAGTTTGCTCCTTCGTTGTCCCCAACTAATCTCTCGTTATGGCCTCCAAGAGTGTTTGCTAATTCTGTAAGCAACATTTTGTTCTTAAAAGTACAATGTTTTCGGCAAAAAATATAATAGAAATGTTGTCGTCCTTGATCTTGAATTGATCACCAATATATAGACTACATGTTTGTAAAGCTTCGTATAAACGAACACTGTCGTTTATAAATCATACAAATTATCTTTTCTTTTGTGACAAATAATCAATATAAATCGATTACCAATAAAAAAAAGAAATACTCTAGGATAACACTTAATTACAGAAAAATAAAAACAATAACAATAAACTAATATCGTTACAGGATTAACTTTCGTTTTTCACATATTAATTTTTTCCTGTCATACATATATATATATATATATATTTTTTAATTTTAGGTTTCAGTCTCATATAGTATAATATTATTTTTTTTCCTGTCATCGAATATATATATATATATATATACATATATATTAAAATAAATATGTGGATACATCATGTATCTTACGGGTCTACGAAGTGCACATGCATGGTTGGGAACTTGGGCAGCATCAAGTTGGCATTACACAAAGTTCTCGACCAAAATCAGAATCTTTTCATTTATTATATACATATATACCATTATCACGTTATACATACAGTAAGCACCAAAACAATAAACCTTTCTGTATATACGTTGAATTACATACGTTTATCTCCTAATCAAAAGAAATTAAAAAGGCGAGCTATATACGTTTTATGATTCAGCCGTTGGTTTGTCAGTAATTCTGTGGGAGAAAAGGCAAAGATGCCCTATATACTACAACAATGTCAGAGTTGTTTAGACGGAGTGGAGCATGTCACCCCAAGTGTTAGCTAATGATCGATTATTCCTTTGGCTATATATAATAATTCATTGATTAACAGACAGCCAATTATAGTTACGATCATAATTCTTTTAATTTGTTTTAAGGATTATAGTAGTGCGTATATTTTGGGTTAAAAGATGATTGATAGTGGAAGTCGACGTGAACAACTTTTATTTATTTATGTTTTTAGGGAATGATCCTAAATTATTAATGTATATATAGGTTAAGATAGTCGGGACGAACCCCCATTTGAGTTTATAAAATGAGCTGATTTCAATATTTAAAGTAACATTCAACACGACTTTAAAATTAACGTTACTGCAGTAAATTTAAAATTTGGTATCAAATTACCAAATCTCTCCCTATGCATGAACACTTTTAAATTCAATTTCTTTCAGCAATGATATCAAAAAATAATTTGAATAGATAACTATGTTGTTGAGTTACAAAAAAAGGAAAGAAAAAAATGAGCTAACTACGTTGTTAAAAAGTAGAGACAAAAACTAATAAACCATAGATCATGTAACTCTTTTATTTTTATCTTTTCTGAACCTAGCTAATTGACGATGTCTATTAAGTTGTACAGTTTGTATTTTCCCTTTGGTACATAGTTGTATTTGTTTGTTATAAAGCTTTGGTTTATAGTTCTACCGATATAGCTAGATCAATATCTATAACTATAAATCTAGAAAAAGCTTTGATTTATAGTTTTTGTTGGCCAGCATCTTTTTCGCTTCCTGTATCGAGAGTGCATCCTTCTCTTTCACATATTGAAAAGTTTCACAGAACAGTTATCCCCTATTGTTAACTTCTGTAATCAAGCTAGTTTTTGAATAACTTTCTTTCGTTGACCAAAACAATATTTTGACGGCAGTAAATAACGATGATACACGTGCACAAATAACCATTACCGTGCAAAGAATCTAGCGAATATCAAAGGAACAGAGAGGGAGGACTCTGCGAGATATACGTGTGATTTAAACGGTGACGCGACGGCGGTAAAGTGACGTGCTCGATGTAAGAGCAGGTCCCACACCACATGCTCCTCCACCACTGTCTTTGTCTGAAAGGGAGAGAGCAAAAGTCTTGCGGGGTCCATATCTTTTGGGTGGGCCCTACCTTAGCTTTAAATCTTTTGGCCTTCTCTAAAATGTAAAATCTAACACCTTTGATAAGAGAAGATCTCTTGCAGTTCTAACACGTGTATGGCTAACATGTTCTGAGATTCGGGGTCAGAATACGGATCGCCGCATTGAGATTAAAAACTCACAAAACAAATATTTTCTGAAACTAGTTGAACAGAATCCCATGTGCATCTCTCCACTTCGTCATGTCTTAAATTTTCATTACTACGAAAATATATTTGTTATTTAACTACGAAAATTCAATCTTTTTAATTGATAAAATATGAATTTCAGAAAACATTGTCAATAGATAAGTGAAAAATACACTCCGCCACACGAATTTAATACTATAACAATGATTCTCGCCCACTTGGATGAATACTAGAACGGTTGCCCAAAAAAAAGGATGAATACTAGAACGACCAATAGACGTTGAGTTACGCTGATATTTTATAACTGTATGTTAATATGTTATATACCACCAGTTAATATCATAACTCTAAGAGGTGATATAGTCAAAAACCATATATTAACAGTACACGTAAGCTCGTTACCAAATAATCAGAGATATACCTCCATGGGAACATCAGCGGATGAAATCTCTGTTTGGATATTTTGAATTAAAATTCGAGTTTGTATTGTCAAAAGATGCTTTGAACTACAAAAAGCAAGTAACAAAAGGAGAAAAAGGAACGGCTAGAAACAAACACGGATATTTAGGGAGATCCAATTAGGTGGCTCGACTTTTCATGTTTTTCTCCATGTCTTTTTACTCAGAAATTTTCAAAAGAAAGAAAAAACTTTTCATGATTATTAACGTTGTTTTGAATGTGTAACAATTGTTTTGTTTTTGCTAAATATGTTGTGACATTGTTACCAAACCCTTTACAAACGAGGAACTAAAGTAAAATCAAAAGTTGTAAATAAGGACTCAACAAATAGATTAATCAATGAACATATTAATTTGTAGAAACTCTTGTCACAAGACTCACCATCTAAGTGCTGATCGTTTACATGCCATTGCCAGTCATTAACGGACGACGAGAACCAAACAAAACAGAAGAGAAATAGTCCTAACTTTGGGTGCTCGGAATCTTTAGAAACCTTTGGAGTCTAAAGTTTTTATTATTAAATTCAACGCAATTAATCCATGTAGTTATATAAACTTAGTAAACAATTTCATCTTCACATAATCTCTTAAACCTTGACTTGTAATATACGGTCACAAGTGCATGAAACCGCATGCAATTTTAAGGTTTAATCTTCTTATCGGCTCGCTTCGTTTCCCTTCATCAATGTTTTCACAAATAACCCTCATTGTTCTTAAGCTCAAAACCACTGCTCATTATCCGCAAACAACTTGCACGCTTCCTCTCCACTAAAAAGATCTTCATGCTCTTCCATTTTCACAAACTGGCCAAAACACCCCATCGTGGACATTTCGACCGCTGTATTCGCCGCCGCCGCCGTGGGACTATATTCTTCGTTCAAAACAGCGCTTGAGTCGCTACTGTCGGCAGGATCTTCTCTGAAGCATTCGGCACGTGGGAAAATGCTAAACATCTCGTATGCGAGCTCCGATGTCTGGGCTTCCGGAGGCAGTGGAAGACGCTGGCTTAGCTCTAGGACTTCATTATTAGCAATCACCGTTTGATAGGCAACCGTCTCCGCCGCTTTTACAACGTTGGGTTCTTCTGTCACCGCGTTAACATTGTTTCCGCCGATCCCTTCTACGTCAAGTTTTGCTCTTAGCTCTTTAATCTGCGGAAACGTAAAATTTAAATAAGCATAAGATTATTTTGTCGTAGAGTTTAGTTGTTATTATTATTCTAATTCGTGTAGTTTAATCAATAAACGTGAAATTCTGAGTTTATTATCAAAAACTATAATTTTTTTTTCAAAAAAACTATAATTTTTTTTTGTAAATATAAAACTATAAATATATACTCAAATGTAACCAAATAATCAAAACCCTCGCTTGTTTTTTTAGTATATGTACATTTTAAATGATATTGTAATTGTCTTAATCGTTTATTTCTAATATTAACTGAACTATAAATGGATTATTTAGTTAAAATTACAACACAACATGCGTTTGCGGCTGCCTAATATAACGTTCAAGTCTATCCTCACACCAAAAGTGTTAAAAATTTTAAACACAGAAAGTTATACCTCTGCAAGTAGGGAATCATTATCACGTTGAAGCGAGTCGCGGCTGCGTTTGAGTGAGTCGAAATTTGACTTGAGAACGCCGTAATCACGTTCGAGCTGCTTTGTCTTCCACCGTGCACGGCGGTTCTGAAACCATATCGCCACTTGTCGAGGTTGCAACCCAAGCTCTTGAGCCAGCTTCACTTTCCTCTCAGGCTCTAACTTGTTATCAATCTCGAAATTCTTTTCTAACGCTTTCACTTGCACTACACTCAACCGACGTTTTTTCTCCGCTGCCGCCGTAGACGACGCGTGTCCCATGCCGATGTCTTCTAGACTTCCGTCTTCTTCTAGACCTTCGAACATCTGGGAGTAGTCTCCGGCGCCGGGATAGAGAAATCCGGTGGCAGTTGATCGTGGACTTAGTTGTTTGTCTGATAAAATCACGGTAATGCATTAAAAACGTCTGTACTAACCTGAACGGATAATTTAAATCAAATTTGGAACATTTATATGGTATCATAAATGATTACACTAAATTTCAAAAACCTGACAGGATAATGTCTCGATACTATGAATTGCCAGAAAGCACATCTCTGCCAGTTTTAAATACTACTGCTAAATTAATTATAAATAAAATCTCGGCTTGTACCTCTACTTAATTTTACTTTTCAATTAGTATTTAATCAAATCTGTTACAAAAATAATAATAATCAAATCACTAATCCAACATCCAGATATCCTATACAGAACTGCAATTTCAAAAAAATAAAAAATCTTTAATAATATAATTGACGGTAACCTCATTAAACAGATATATAGCCAACATGGTTATTCAAAGAAACAAGATTTATTGTTTTTTTACCTGATGTAGAGTGGCAAATTGGTAAGAAACCGGATAAGGAATCAGAGCTTCCACGTGATCTCTTCATCTTCGTTGGTCGGAACTATTGGGATCAAGAACTACTTAAGAAGGTAGAAAGATTAGAGGGCCTAGATCGGATTGAGCAGTAACGTAACGAACGGTGAGGATCTATCTACGACCAATACACGTAGTAATTTTGCTCGACGATACGATCATCTCCCAAGGATTTTTGCGCTGTGTCTACAATTATCCATTATCAGAGTTAACTAAATTACGTATAAAGATTCATCTAACACCTTCCAAGAAACATTACTCTTAAATCTTCGAATTTTCTTGATCGGGAAAATATATAAATTAGAATTTACAGTAAAGAGGAAAAGAGAACAGAGAGTGGGAGAGAGGGAGATGGTCTCACGGTCCCTCTCCGGGTTTTAAATAAGAAGACAGCTTAGCCCTAGGGAAAGTGTTGGAGATATCTTGAGTTATTTCAAGAATTTTTTATTGAAGTTTTTATTTTAATATTTAACATAAATTTTTAAGTAAAAACAATTTACAATGAGCCGGTTTATTCATGAGAGTCTGATCAGGATCTTGATGAGTTTATGCTGTTTTCCAGGTCGGCTACATTTTGCCCGGCATCGAATTCTAAAGATTCACTAAACTAGACGGCAATAATTAGTTTCCACTTTCCATACTTTCTTCTTAAAAGAAAACAACCCATATCGATTTAGTTTAACTAATGTAATTTTTTTTTCAGTTATATATCTTGATGTTGGAGTTCAAGTGCTTTGTATTCAACTAAAACCATGATAAAAATGGGATTCAAGATTTTTAAAATTTTGGAAACAATTTTATAACACTGATTAGAATATTATTTGCAAACATAAATATTAGGATGATATTATTTTTATGTACTTACCTTTATTGATACTCTAATGATATATGTTCAGTGACATATTAATAATATATGGTATGGCTAAATATTATTTTCAAATAGTCATGCTATTTTAATTGTAAAGATTGTGACTGATAAACTTAGCTAACAGTGGTTTTAAAACCATATATACTTCATAGTTACCGTTTAGACCATCTCCGACTTATTTTTAGTTTCAACTTTATATGTTTTTTTAAAATAGAAGATTTATATTATAAAGATGAATTTGCTCTGATGTATACCTTTATAATATAGTTCTTTTATCTATGGGAGAAATATAGATATATGTTATTTTCACTTCTAATTATAAAGAAAAAATAATATCTTTTAAAATTTTCTCTAAAATAAAAAAAAAACTCTATTATGCATATATACATCATACCAAATCTATTTCTATGATAAAAATAGCCATACCATAGAAAAATAATTAAAATATATTATCCGTGGATATCCAGATTCGAATCCGAATTCGTAAAAATAATTAATAAAATAAAAATAATATTTTTTAAAATATTAAATTTTTTAAAATACTATATAAATTAAATATTTTATACAATATTTATAAATATAAATATGAATATAATATTTAAAAATGAAAATACCTTTTGTCTCTATATTATCTCAGCATAAGACAAGAACTAGTGTCATCTTTATTAAAATATTAATATATCAAATATAATTATTAATAAAATTAAAATTTTAATATATTTTAAAAATACGAATCTAGATCCAGATACCCAGACCTAAAAATTAAGATATCTGGATCTGAATTTGGTTTTAATGGATCTTTAATTTTACGATCTTAATTTCGGAGCGGATCTCAGATCGAATNAATCTAGATCCAGATACCCAGACCTAAAAATTAAGATATCTGGATCTGGATTTGGTTTTAATGGATCTTTAATTTTACGATCTTAATTTCGGAGCGGATCTCAGATCGAATCTGGATCTCGAATATTAAGTCTCTGATATGCTGGGCCAACCATTTATCTTATTAAAGCTGAAGTATACTTTAGAGTTGTTTGGAAACAAGATTATATAATATTATATTTAAAATTTTGTTTGGAAACAAGAATACACATCCCATTAAATTACCGAATTAATATTTACATTTATTTTAGATTAAACATATCACTTAATAACAAAAAATATTCGTTGCACATAAATTAATTCCAAACACGCAATTAATATTTAATATATCATCTTGATACTCAAGCTAATATATTGTGTACATATCATAAAAAATTATCTCTTAAATATAAAATAATATCTCATCTTGATCTAAAGTAGTATATGTTTCATCTATTATTTTTTTTGTTTTTTAAAATATATACATATCATAAAGACAAAGATCTGTCTCATCAGGCAGATTAAAACCTATTTCATATTAATACAATATAAAAATGGTGGGTGTTATATACAGCAGATACTCGTAAAGAAATATTATATAAAATGTTGAAGTCGGTCCAGTAGGTGGCCATGCAAATTGATTTGCTTTAACCCACAAGATTTTTAATAGTTATCAATGTGGGTGAGCATTTTTATTAATTTATATTGTGAATTCGATTCACAAGTTTTATATACTAGTAATAGTGTATTATTCGTCTTTGAAAAGTATCTTTTTCTGTTGTCATATATTTAGATTACGTATTGTGGAAAGTTTTAAACCCCATCTTATATATCTAACCATAGTTACAAGAAAAAATTGTAATGCGCGACGTCTCAACAAGTAGTATGCTATAATGATTTTTTTGTTGCTCGTTATCCGCTAATGTATATACATTTATGGATTAATAGTTGCGCACACACAAACATGTATGTATACTGGTTTTATTTATAATGTTATTGTTGTAAACAATGCGAATCAACTTAAAAGAAAGCAAAGAGCAAACCGAATCGAGGTAAATATCTGTTTAGGGTTTGTTTTATTATGTGAATGAATAATCTTACAAATTCTTAAATACATATTGATAATAAATTAAATTTGATAGACCATGTTCTATTTCTTCAGATGTTAATCTCGATAGCGAGTTTATCTTCCTAACATCTACGACGTCCGCATTCGGTCGGATTATATCCTATTCAACAAATGCTAGATTTTTATTGGTGCACAAAAATTTAACACACATCTGGATGTAACAATTATAGACATGGAGAGTGTCGTGTACAAATAATATTCACAAGCTGCAGAATATTAAAAATTGGGTAATGGGGAAGGCGACACAGCTTTGATGAGATAGCTGTCTCTGTATCGATATTGTCCATTTGCAACAAAATGTTCTTTTACTGAGGCAGTAGTATCAAGTAAATTGATACATATGATTTTGATAAATTTATTCATAAGTAAAAGGAAACCGGAAGCAGACTTGTGGATGTTTTAACAGTTAACACAATTGTTTTTATTTGCTAACTCTATGGATAATATGATAATTTGTGATTCGTATGTTTTTCGTGTGTTTGTAGTTAACATGATGATTTCGTATGTATCCTTCTAAAATCTTGAAATGGAAAAGCCTAAATTGAAAGAGGATTGGTGTTTCTATAAATCAAGAATTAAATAATCTTATATACGGAGTTTAGTTGATGAGCTGGTTATCCTATGAAAGCAACTAATTCCACTACATTCTTGATGTTTTTCGTCTTCTAGAACACTGACCACGAAACGAACGATCAATAATATTACTTTAGAAAGAAAAAGCAAAAACCTGAATATACCGTCTTCAACCCATCATATAAGAAAGATGTACTTCTAGTTCCATAAAAAAAACTATGCAAAAGTTAACTTTACCAAATACCTTTAATCTTTGCTTCTTTTTTTTTTTACTTTTACCAAATACCTTTTCTTCAAATGACTTTCCTTTTTCAGATCGCCACATTTACCCATACGGCAGTATCAATAATATGACATGTATAAACGAAAAAAATGAAACGTACGATTTGTTAACATTGGATAATTCTTCAAGATTATCGTTTAATGGCAGAAGAGCTGAAAGAGGCTCGTTCTTAATCTAGTCTAAGTGATTGTAGTCGACCTTTCTATAATATTACCGTTAATTCTCGAGGAGTCAAGATTCACCTATCGCAAATTGAATATTTAACTTCTTACCAAAAAAAATAATTGAATATTTAACCCGAGTCCCGTTAAACTCTTCTAAGTTTGAAGGCCCATTTTTCGCTTGAGAAAAAGGCTATCGTGTAAACCTTACTAGGCTTAACAAACTTTGTTGACATACTGACATGTATATTTATTGTAAATATGAAACTTTCTTTACGTATTGTATACGCAATTTTTCCTTTTTCAAATTTTCTCCGTGAGTAAATTGAGATAAGATAAACCAGAAATATAATCTATAATAAATTTATAGAAGATACAATTCCAAAGTTAACGTAAACAGAGTTCATTTTTCTTCTCTTTTGGCCTTTACCAAAAAGGTCAGTGTTCCTTGTGAATTCTGCTAACGACTTCATGCACCGCATGTGCGACCTCATCAGCTGTAGTCGTTAAGTGACAGTCTTCATCTACCTAATCCAGAAGAATAATAACGTACATAATTAGATATGTATTTTATCATATAAAGTTGGATAAGCCTGAATATAATCTATGTTAATCATTTATTAACACTATAAATTCCCCCCAAAATGAGGAAGAAAACAATTTACCTTGACGCTAAAAGTGAAAAGAGACATGTTATTGGAAGCTGTGAGGTTGAGATGGAATATAGTTAAACCTAAGGAGTAAAACTCATTGATCATCTTGAACAACAATCTTGGGCGTGTCTTTGTTAACACTTTAATGTTAGCATGCATTTCGACCATAGTAACTTCCACGTCAGCAACCACTGCAAGTCCGTTGTGGTGGCGGCTGCGGCTCGAGGCGGTGGTGGTTGAGTATTGAGGGAACTTGAAGAAGTCAGAGAATATGTTCGTCAGTTGATTGGGTTTTGTGGGTTTTAATTGGGCCTCGAATGATTGAAGAAGTTGTTCTTGCTTCTTCAGATAGTTTATAGTCCCCTCTATGATTGATGCTTGGTCACACTATTAACAAAATCAAAAAGACAATTAATTGGGTTACTTTACTATCTAACCAAAACTATATAAATTAAAGAAAACAAATAGTTAATATTTTAAACAAAATAATTAACTATATTTCAAAGATTTTGAAGATAATAACATCTTTCATTTTCCATTATATTTTTGTATAGAGTTTTTGAAATTGTAAAAATAATGGAAATAAGTTTCCTAAAGGGGAAAAAAAATCGACGTCATGTTTTTTATTTGTTGTTTAAACTTATGTACTTGATAATATAACTTGTCTAAACATGTGTACTTGATATTATCACTTGACACTTGTAACAGAATATATAATCTAAATTGTTGATGAAGATATACACCCAACATATAACTATTAAGCTAAACGATACTGGAGCTATATATACATACATATAATATATATATGTGTGTGTGTGTGTGTGTGTGAAATTATTAAAAAGGAGACAATCTTACACGCTGAGAATAAGAGAGAGGCATCATAGCTTTGAGAATGGAGAGAAAATGATTCATCTGTCTTCTCCGGTTACGCTCGACAGCGATGTGATTCATCCTTTGGTTCTCTTTCTCTTCTATCCTTTGTTCACTTCTCCTCCTCTTCTTCTTCTTCTTCCGTGGCGGTTCTTGACCAAAACCACCTCGTGCTTGTAGAGAAGATAGATTTTCCGTTGAAAGAGAGTGTTGCTCGGCTATGGAGTAATCCAAGATTTCGTAGCTTGATGATGTTTTATCGAGTGAGAAATATGGATACTCCTGTTGAAACATCATAAATTGTCTCTACTCTCTCTCTCTCTCTCTCTCTCTCTCTCTCTCTCTCTCTCTCTCTCTCTCTCTCAATCAAACTAAACGAACACAAAAGTTGGGAAGTTAATGCATAAAGTTAAGTCAGAGGATATCTATTAATCTTGGATGGATATAGTAACAAGTTTTCTCAGAGTTTATGTAAGAGATGTATCCCTAGCTGGAGAGTAGGGATTTAACTTACAAGAATTAAATAAATATATTTATATACAGCTGGCGTTTACTAATTGGTGATCTTCAGACAAAACGACCCTACACTCGGGTAATTATCAATAGTTAACAACCTAATTTCAATGCTGGTTTTGGGGTTCACACTTCACACATACACGATTTAAAAAAGGGCACTTGATAATTGGTGCAATTTCATTATCGTTATGAACTCCCATTATTTTATCTTTGTTTTGCCACATTTTACGCGTTATGTATTCGTCAGGAAATCTTTTATTATCCTTCTCGAATCTTGTGCGCTTGACTAATACATGTAGAGAACACATATGTGTAAGGACATACTCATTTTATATAGCTCTAGTTTTTTTTAACACTCAATACTCGTAGTTAACCACACGTTTAGGGGGTGCATTGAATTAGGAATTTTAGAAGTTCAGAAAATTGTCAAAAATATCACTTTCATGATACTACTTTTCAGTTATACACTAACCAACTATACCACCAGATTTTTAATGATCAAAATATCATTGTATCCTTAAATAACTAAACCTAAATTACTCTCCTTCTTCCCCCACGACAAGTTTCTCTCGTCGGAGGTTTCGATCCGATCGGTGACTATGATCGGTGATGGAGAGATCCCGCTCCATGCTCATCGAGAATCTTCATTTCGCCATGATTATATCCACCTTCATATATGTTCTCATCGACTGCATCATCTTGGTCATCTGGTGAAGTTTCCGGCAAGATTTGAATTTTCCGGCGAGATTCGACGATTCCGGCGATATTTGACGACTCCGGCGAGATTCCCCGACGAGAATCGACAACGCTAACGTCTGATGAGATTTGGTGAATAATAGAAGCTTGAACGAACTTAACAATCTCTCACCACGAACTCGTAACAGAGGTCAAAGGATATTAGATAGTGATCTTTGTCTATTTCTGTAATTGTAGCTTTGTTTCTCAAAATCGATCGGTTTCTAGGAAGGGAGACGTAGTTTTTCTCAATGAATTTTTCAAATCTCAGATTTATAATACCTTATAAATATTTATCAGAGAAGAATGTAGTGCTTATGTATTATCGTTTGTTTGATATGTCTTTTGTTGATTCCTTTTGTTTTGATTTTTGATTTTATTCTTATACTCAAGTTATGTGGATTGAAGTTTGTTCTATAGGTGTATCCTTGTCTTGGCACTCCTGGAGATATTATAGCTACTCACCCACTAGGATGACAAGGGAAGTGATTCAAAACCCAAAGAGAGAGAGAGAGTTAGTTTGACTAAGAAGCAATCTGTTTTGGTCTGAGTCAAGTCTGCTAAAACTAGTTTCATTCTTGATGTGAAGAAGAAGACATTAAGGAAGGTCATTACTTCTTATCCTACAACATCTTGTCTGACCCTGAGAAACGCCGCCAGTATGACACTGCTGGTTTTGAGGTGAGATTCTATTGTGTTGTGGTATTGTATAATTTACTCTGACCTCTACGTGAGGCAGGACTGCTGGTTCTTGTCTTTCTGTGTAATTGTTGGTATGATGACATTAATGGAGCATAAGTTAATATAGCATTGTTGTCTCTAGTAAATAATGTTTGTTCTCTGGGGAAGGGACGCTCTTGATGTCTGATACGCTTACTTCCAGATAAGTGAGATATGGAGAAGTTTTGATGTTGTCAGATTATGTTAATAATAACTAACAAGAACTGAGTTTTGAAAGTACAAACTCTGTTGGAACTAGATTCAAATGATTTTACAAAGCATTATAAATTAGTTTATAAATATTTATAATTAACTTATAGAATGCAGTAGATATTTTATAAAGTATTATAAGTCAATTTATAAACTTGTATGAATCAATTTATACATTCTTGTAAATAAAAATAAAATATCTTATAGACTAGTTTATAAGATTTCATAAATCAGTTTCTGGATCTTTATAAATATTTATAAATCATATGAGCTTTTATATACAATATATTAACTCTTATATTATTATGTACATATCCTTATAAACACTTATAAATTATTATAAATTGTTTTATAAGGCTTTCTAAATGGTTATAAACTTTTTTAGTTGATTTATAAACATATAAAACTCTTGAATATAAGCTTACATAAATTTTTTATAAACCATTATTAATATTATAAATACCCCTTATAAATTATTTATAAACTTTCATAACTTTCTTATAAACATTTATAAATTGTTTATAGATTTTATAACTTATTTCTTATACAAGTTATATATGCCTTAATTAATGGTTTGTATACTCTTATAAATAATTTTACATACCCTTATAAAGCTTTGTAAAGAGATGATGATACGTGGCAGATTTTGAGGTACATGCAGACAACAAACAAGGCTCCACCGCTTCAGAAATTTTACATACCCTTATAAATTGTTTTATAATTCTTTATAATGGCGTGTAAACTTTATTAATTATTTTTGTAAGCCCTTATGTTCATAAGATTTCATAAACCAGTTTCTGAATCTTTATAAACATTTATAAATCATATAAGCTTTTATATACAATATATTAACTCTTATATTATTATTTACATATTCTTATAAACCCTTATAAATTATTATAAAAAACATTATAAATTGTTTTATAAGGCTTTCTGAATAGTTATAAACTCTTTTAGTTGATTTATAAACATATACAACTAGCTATTAAAATACCCCTTATAAATTGAATATAAGTTTACATACAATTTTTATAAACCCTTATTAATATTATAGATACCCCTTATAAATTATTTATAAACTTTAATAACTTTCTTATAAACATTTATAAATAGTTTATAGATTTTATAACTTGCTTTATATACTTTTATTAATGGTTTGTATACTCTAACAAATAATTTTACATACCTTTATAAAGCTTTGTAAAGAGATGGTGATACGTTGCAGATTTTGAGGCACATGCGGACATCAAGCAAGACTCCACCGCTTCAGAAATTTTACATACCCTTATAAATTGTTTTATAATCCTTTATAATGGTGTATAAAATTTATCAATTATTTTTATAAACTCTTATGTTCATAAGATTTCATAAATTAGTTTCTGAATCTTTATAAACATTTATAAATCATATAAGCTTTTATATACAATATATTAACTCTTATATTATTATTTACATATCCTTATAAACTCTTATAAATTATTATAAAAAACATTATAAATTGTTTTATAAGGCTTTCTAAATGGTTATAAACTCTTTTAGCTGTTTTATAAACATATACAACTAGCTATTAAAATACCTCTTATAAATTAAATATAAGCTTTCATAAAGTTTTTATAAACCCTTATTAATATTATACATACCCCGTACAAATTATTTATAAACTTTCATAGTTTTCTTATAAGCCTTTATAAATGATTTATAGATTTTATAACTTGCTTTATATGCCTTTATTAATGGTTTGTATAATATTACAAATCATTTTACATATCCTTATAAGGCTTTGTAAAGAAATGATGATACGTGACAGATTTTGAGACACATGCGGACAGCAAGCAAGGCTCCACCGCTTCAGAAATTTTACATATCCTTATAAATTGTTTTATAATCCTTTATAATGGCGTGCAAACTTTATTAATTATTTTTATAAACCCTTATGTTCATAAGATTTCATTAATCAGTTTCTGAATCCTTATAAACATTTATAAATCATATAAGTTTTTATATACAATATATTAACTCTTATATTATTATTTACATATTATTATAAACCCTTATAAATTATTATAAAAACATTATAAATTGTTTTATAAGGCTTTCTAAATGGTTATAAACTCTTTTAGTTGATTTATAAACATATACAATTAGCTATTAAAACACCCCTTATAAATTGAATATGAGCTTTCATAAAGTTCTTATAAACCCTTATTAATATTATACATACCCCTTATAAATTATTTATAAACTTTCATAACTTTTTATTAACATTTATAAATAGTTTATAGATTTTATAACTTGTTTTATATGCCTTTATTAATGGTTTGTATAATATTACAAATAATTTTTCATATCCTTATAAAGCTTTGTAAAGAGATGATGATACGTGGCAGATTTTGAGGCACATGCACACATCAAGCAAGGCTCCATCGTTTCAGATATTTTACATACCTTTATAAATTATTTTATAATCCTTTATAATGGCGTGTATTTTTTATTAATTATTTTTATAAACCCTTATGTTCATAAGATTTCATAAATTAGTTTCTTGATCTTTATAAACATTTATAAATCATATAAGCTTTTATATACAATATATTAACTCTTATAGTATTTATGTACAAATTATTATAAACCTTTATAAATTATTATAAAAAACATTATAAATTATTTTATAAGGCTTTCTAAATGGTTATAAACTCTTTTAGTTGATTTATAAACATATACAACTAGCTATTAAAATACCCCTTATAAATTGAATATGAGCTTTCATAAAGTTCTTATAAACCCTTATTAATATTATACATACCCCTTATAAATTATTTATAAACTTTCATAACTTTTTATTAACATTTATAAATAGTTTATAGATTTTATAACTTGTTTTATATGCCTTTATTAATGGTTTGTATAATATTACAAATAATTTTTCATATCCTTATAAAGCTTTGTAAAGAGATGATGATACGTGGCAGATTTTGAGGCACATGCACACATCAAGCAAGGCTCCATCGTTTCAGATATTTTACATACCTTTATAAATTATTTTATAATCCTTTATAATGGCGTGTATTTTTTATTAATTATTTTTATAAACCCTTATGTTCATAAGATTTCATAAATTAGTTTCTTGATCTTTATAAACATTTATAAATCATATAAGCTTTTATATACAATATATTAACTCTTATAGTATTTATGTACAAATTATTATAAACCTTTATAAATTATTATAAAAAACATTATAAATTATTTTATAAGGCTTTCTAAATGGTTATAAACTCTTTTAGTTGATTTATAAACATATACAACTAGCTATTAAAATACCCCTTATAAATTGAATATGAGCTTTCATAAAGTTTTTATAAACCCTTATTAATATTATACACACCCTTTATAAATTATTTATATACTTTCATAACTTTCTTATAAATATTTATAAATGGTTTATAGATTTTATAACTTGTTTTATATGTTTTTTTAATGGTTTGTATACTCTTACAAATAATTTTACATATCTTTATAAGGCTTTGTAAAGAGATGATGATACGTGACAGATTTTGAGGCACATGCGGACATCAAGCAATGCTCCACCGCTTCATAAATTTTACATATCCTTATAAATTGTTTTATAATCTTTTATAATGACGTGCAAACTTTATTAATTATTTTTATAAACCCTTATGTTCATAAGATTTCATAAATCAGTTTCTGAATCTTTATAAACATTTTTAAATCATATAAGCTTTTATATACAGTATATTAAATCATTTATGTATCTTCCTCACACGCTAGACCTGTAGTCAGATAAAACTCCCTCATGAAAAACCTCATAGGTTGATCGCAAAACGTGAACCAGAGATCCTTCCCTTTGGTCCATACTCTTCTCTGCATTAGGAAATGTAATAGATTCTCCGTAAACCGAACGCTACTCCTTCTTGCCAGCTTCACGATGCCTCCTATGTGTGAGTTCTCTATTTGATCAAACTCTTCCTTTCCCAAGATTTGTGCAACCTTAGAGACGTAATCAATGCTCGAATGTTGGATGACCATTTTGGGAATGTCTAGTGGTTTTGTTCCAGCTCCATAAATCCTAGGAGCCAAACTCAAATTTGTGCAAAAGTCATTGCTATCTAACTGCAAAACAAGATAAAAATATGAAGTTAACTTTTAGTAATGGTCTAATCATAAGCATCTCAACACTGCAAGTAATAGACACTACATCTCAACAGAGCAAGTAATAGACACTACTCCTCTATTGCTAAATCGTTCTTCTTTATAAAGACTTATAAATCGTCGAGTTGTACTTTTAACATTATCCAGAAATCCAGTTTTATAATGGATTATAATTCTGTAAAAAATGCAGTGTTCGCTATTCCAAAATCTTAATCTCAACTTGAACTCCAAATCAACTTTGTTTGCCTTTTGGATAAAAGTAAATTTGTAAAAATCAAGGATCGATTTAAGTCAATTGTCTAATCGAGCTAAAACATATGTGAATATCAAACAAGCTCAAAACGCAGGATTCAAATAAATAAATACGATTTCTACGACAAATACAATCTAAAAGTTCTTTTGGTGGATTCTTAATGTTTACTAACGTTCGTTGTTTCAGATTTCGTTCATAAAATACACAAAATCGAAAGTAGATATACGCAACCAGCTGGGAAACTTGAACAGGAGAAGGATTCGACATCTGATCCACGGCGTGTGAGAGAGACACGAGATGAATAGCTCGTCGGCGTCGGCGATCGCGTGAGAGAGAGAATCTGTGTGTTAGCTCGTCGGCGATCTCAACGGAATGACGACGATGACTTTCAATGACGACGACGACGATGGATCCGGAGGAGAGAGACAATGGATACAGAGAGAAGAAGGTCACAACAGAGAGATAAGTCAGTCAATTTTGTCTTTTACACATTATTGAAAAGTGTATTTGTGAAAATGTCCTTTTATTGGTGATATTGTTGAATTGTAGTACTACACAAAGTGTAGTTATGCAATTTTCCCAAGAAGTTTTTAGAGTGTTTTAGTTTTAGCAGGATTTAGGTGAGTTTTGGAATTATTTGAGTTATTTAAATAAAATTTTAAAATACAAATCAAAACCTTTAGGTGATTTGATAGAAAGATTAATTGTTTTATAGATTTCAGAGTTATTTAGGTGATTTGAATCAGTAATTTTGTTTTTTTTTTTGTTGAAATGTAAGATTATATTATATCAACAGAAAAAAATGGTATACACACGCATCGCTGATGATCAGTTTCCTAAGAAATTAAAGATGGAAGAATTTTATGCTGAAAACACAAATAACGTCACTTGCAAAGGAGTTCATCTTCTTTAGAACAAGCCGCAGTCCATAAACTTTGCAGTTCCGGAATGTCATTGGAGTAAGCCAGGAGGGTTTCACTCTGAAGAGTTCTATCTGAGTAAACCAAGACATGTGACTCTGCTTGTAAACTTTCTCCAATAACTTCAGTAACGCCTTCATCCCTGGATACAAAAAAGAACTATATTCAACAATGCTTCAATGGAAAATCTCATCATGTAGGATTAGAACTAAGGTATACTTCCAAGCAATGGAAATGTATAGAAGTCTCTGAAGTTCAAGAATCCAATAGTGAATAACTACATACAAGTTGGATAACAACATCTAGCAGGGGTAAGAACCGGTGAGAAAAAGACCAGTATCAGTTCTCTTAATTAGGATTGCAGATTGCAGAAACAAGTAAAGCTATCAGAAGAACAAGAACACCAGAACCCTATGAACTTGCCCTGCTCAGTCTACAGCAGTAACCCCAAAGAACTCAAGAGCATTAAGATTATATCTAAATATAATTTTAGAAAAGCATAAATAAAGCTTAAAGCACACTCGTACACCCATCGCCACCACAAAATTATAGAAACATAACTCTTATCCAAAGTTCAAAGCCACGAGTAAACATAATCAGGCATATCACGATGATCTATACATCTTTTGGAACAAAGTAAACCTTGAATGGCAGTAAAATAATACCAAGCTTGAATAAATCTTCTCAGAATAATACAGCGCCTTTCCTCAGTTGCCTCTCTCTGAATCGATCACCATATGTCCAGTCCAGATCCTCTTAAAGTCAGCAACATCTCTCCCCTTTCCTTGAATCACACCATGTCGAAGCGATCCGAGGCGTGGCAGCTTGAATCAATCAACATTTCTACGCCAAGGCGATGGTGAAAGCTTCAAAAAAGAGATGAATAAAAAGAGATCCATGAATGAGATCCATGAACTCACCCCGCACTCGCTCCGTCTCGTCCGCAGCGTGATCAATCAACATTCTAGATACAAGTGATGAAATTACTGGTTGGACATAGGTATAAGTTAGAGAAACCTATTGCAGCGAGAATCAGAGGAGACTGGGATCCAAGAGGAGTAGCAAAACAATCAAGGCGAAAAAATTTCATTAACATATGTTAAACATAGATAAACAATAACATTTCTGAAGAATGTTTCTTTTTCAATCTCCTCAAATAACACCCGTAGAGATTGGTATTCTATAGGAGCAATTTTTTAACTAAAAAGTAAGGTAAACTATTCTCAAATCCTCTTTACAAATTATTCTTTCTAAATATCAGTTGTCTTTGATCAATAACAGGGAATTTGATATAGTTTTTATAAGGAAAATTGATTGCTAGCTACACGAAGTATCAGCCATTACATGGTTAGCCATGCAAACTAAATTAATGTATACCAAGCTACAGGAAGTATATGTTATGCATGAAAACATCCCTCAACTTAATGATTGCTATGTAGTTAACATCACAAGTTTAATTTCATTTATTCAAAAACTGATGTGGATATCAGAAAGACAGTTTAAATATCTTATTTCATCAATTAAAGTATAACCGATCTGACATTAATCTAACTAAATTGGATTTTAATCTGTGTTTTAAAAGCGTAAGAATATTTTTAACAAAATTTAATTTACAAAATCAACATGTTTTAATATTATTGGATAAGTTGAATTTTAGCATTTTTATTTTAGTGTATATGATAACTGTATAATTATATTATTTATATTTATATTAAATTTGAAAGTCATATAAGATATTATTATTTTTAATGATAAAACTTATTAGACGTCAATCTGATATTTTATTTTCTTTAAACTCATTTGATGTCAACTTAAACCAAATATTATCTCGTGTATATATTTATTAATTATATACTGTTAAGAATAAAAGTAATCTAATAATACAAACCTAATATTAAAATTTTGCTAAGTTTATGAATGAAATTTTTGTTTATGAAAATAGAAATAAAATAATTCATTAATTTAACTAATTTTGCATCAAACAAATAAAATTTAAGAGTCAATATATAAATAGATATCAAATCAATTTTATAAAAGAATTATCAAATAATTATATATCACATTCTAATCAAATGAATTACAGAAATATTATTAAACTATAATAACAGAATAGATTAGGATAATTGAAAAAATTAAACAATCTTATATAACTTTCATATTTTTATATAAATAAAATAATATAATTTTATAGTTTTCAAATACATTAAATAAAAAGGTTAAAACACTACTTATCAAAAAATATTGATTTTAATTAAATTTTGTTAAAAATATTCTTACGCTTTTAAAAAGCGGACTAAAATCCAATTTTAGTTAAATTACGGTCAGACTGATTATATTTTACCTGATGAAACGAAATATTTTAACGGTCTCACACGTTTACATCATTTTTTGGATGCATAAAATTAAACTTGTGATGTTAACTACATAACATCATAAGTTGAGGGATATTGTCATGCATTACATATACTTCGTATAGCTAAATATACATTAATTTAGTTTGCATGGTTAGTCATGTGACGGCCTATACTTCGTGTAGCCAGCAATCATTTTTCCTTTTTATAAATTGTCAACTGAATAACAAGGGATTCCAAGTGATGTTTAATAACTCTCCACAAGTTTCATATTGAATAACACATGACTAGGATATAACATGCGCCTTGCCCAGGGTAAAATGATTAAAAAATATTTATTCAATATAATTGTCCAACTATATCTGAAAAGTGATAAAATATATTGTATGTATAATAATATAAGGGTTAACACTATTAGAAAAACATAAAGGTTAACACTATTAACAAAAATGATAATGCACCTTGGGATTTAAAATATAGTATTATGGTTTTACATCAAAATGTTTGGTCGGCTTTGAATGTTTACAGAAATAATGGTCCAATTATTTTCAGAAAATTTGTAGTCCAAAATATTCATTTAGTCTATGTAAATTGAAAATATTGATTATGGTTATTATTTAAACAAATTTTCCAAAAATTTACGGAAACTTTGTTTAAATCATGTAGTAAATAGAAAATATTGTGACAATGTAATTGTTAGCAAAGATTGCGTGATTGAGTGTGGTTAGCAAGATTTTTTGAAAATCACTGGATATTAGAAACCTAATTACCAATAATTATAAACGTATATAATCCTATAATAGCGATTGATTCATAAAGAAATAATTTTTGATAACCACTAATAATAGGAAAGAAAAAATTATCTTAGTTTGAACCAAAAAAAAGTAAAGCCAAATATTTTCACATTAATTAATACATATTCCATAAAGAAAAAAATCCCAAAATCCGAGTTAGGCCGAAATAAAAAAAAATATATATTTAAAAAGTTCAATGCAAATGCACGGGGTGAAATATATATTCTAATAAATATTTTTACCTACCTTGATCAGTCAACCATAATTATACCATGTACTGAAGCGTTAACATACAAAAATTAGCGAGGAAAATAGGTTCCAAGAACGATATTTATATAAGTTCCAATTTACTCGACATAAATGCATTGATATATATATAATATGCACTCGATTAAACTAATTGGCAATATGTAGTTAAGATACGTTTTTTTAATCATTTTGAAAGTTAATCAATACTGTTGAAGACTATTGTAGATTAAACTAATTGACTATATTTCAAAGATTCCGTTTGTTGTGTTTGATTTGAAGTGTATTACTTATCACGGCAATCAGCACTAATTGTATTCAACGGCTAACTTTAATTATTGCAATTAATTATTTCCATACAATATAATCTTACTATATTAAAAAGGATTGAGAGAGACTTTTGAGAGTGTCCACCTCATCTTAAAAAATCGTCCAATTAGAGGACTTCATTTTGACACGTCAATTCTACATCTTCATCTACTCTTTGATCTTCCGTCTTCCCCAATCCCTAATCTGAAGAATAAAACATCTGTTTTCTTATTCATCATAGGCTTTAGATTATGTCATGTAACCTCTCTTTCTTTTCGTGACAAAAAAAATCCTTTCTTTCTTTCCTTTGCAGTTCTTCTTCTCCGTTTCTACTCCTCTTCCAATCTACAAACGTTGTTCTTTTTTTTTGCTAAAATTTGGAATCTACAAACGTTGTTACCACAAAGCATCAATTCTCAGGTTACCCAGATGTGGTCACTTAGGATGCTCCAAGATGTCGTCGACGTTTATAA